>APFE030303347.1:94865-188633 GCA_000404065.3 Pinus taeda
CTACTCAAAAGAGTAGTCCACTGGTACCATGCACGTGCATCTAGCCATCCAAGAGAAAGGTGAACCCTCGATCTCGCTGGTACCTCGCTCGCTTGAGATGGAAGTTGACTGTGGCAACTCTTTTGTGTTGATGTGTAGTAGGTGGATCTTCGCTCCTTGCTATCCGTCATACGGGGGTTGTTGTCCTTGTGACTACTTGGTTTCCATCTTGATGGTTGTCTTGTGGGGTGATGTGGGTGATGATATGTTGAAGTTTTAACCCACGGTGGGTTTTTCTTTAATTCACCCTGCTGTGGTGCCTGTTGTGATGTCTTCTTTTCCAATATGACTTCAACCACTGCACCCTCATCTGATGTACCTGTAACCTTTTCTGCTTCAGCCTCTGTTTGTGTTTGATTTTCGATCATCAAAGGCTCATCACATCATCTGATATGTCAGTCCTTGGAACATCTTCTACTTCAGCCTCCATGTACTCTACCTGTTTATTGATGGAAATATCCTGTAATAATTTTCTTCTTTTTATACCAGAGCTTCAGGAATTTCTTCTGCACATTAATATTGATAGTACCTGCAGATTCCATCCAAGGATATCCGAAAACAACATCCATATTATCCATCTCTGAAGTATAAAAATCACCATGCAACACATACTTATCCATAGAAAGCTTCAAATCCTTATATAGTTGAACATCCACATCATCAACTTGTGTGTTTTCAATGTGTTTTGTTGGAACGCGCAATTGTTTTGCCAAATTAACATTGATAAAATTATGCTTGCAATTAGGATTTATAGAAACAATGATCTTCTCCTTCTGAATCAATCCATGAACTTGTAGTAAGGAGACACCTGAAGCAAATAACCCTTATGTGTCTCATTCTCCTTTTTTCTAGCCCGAGACCATTTGTCCAAAAAGAGTTTTTCAAATTTTGCATCTGAAAGTTTGGTCAACTGCTTGTGGTCAAATGATAACCACCATTTTTCAGCCTCATCTCTCATATTAAGCACCATTGGAATTTTCCAACGTGTCCCATGTGTGGACTTGTATCTCTGTATGAATTCTTCAATAGTAGGATCATCATCTTTTCCTGTAAAATATAGAATCACCATGAAGAGGGTTTTGAAAATATTCACTTACTTGGAGAAAATTTGAAATAGTCACAGTTTAGTCAATATTGCTCAGAATCCCTATTATGACTTGTTTTCAGAAATGGAACAATCATTCTGCATCTGCCCATGTGATAGAAATCTTGATCCAAGCACTGGAATTTCAGATCTGCGCTGCTACTCTCCCGCCATCACCAAAATTTCTGAAAAAAGAGCTGATTTTAAATCAGCAATATCTCCCTCATACGATCTCCGATTCGACTGATTTTTTTTTATAAATTGAGTGCTATTCACAAAGAATCCATATCTAAAATTAGATTTTGCAGATCTTGCACCAAGACGTCCAGATTTGTGCCGCAAATTCATTGCCCCGAAAAATTGTCTGCAACCCCACTGATTTTTAAATCAGCGAAATCTCCTTCATCCGAACTCCGATTCGACCGATTTTATTTTTTTGAAATCAGGTATTTTTTCACATAGAATCCAAATCTGCAATTAGATTTTGCAGATCTTGCACCAAAACGTACAGATCTGATCTGCAAAATCGCCGCCCCCGAAATCCTGCAAAAAAAAAAAAAAAAAAATCTCCACTGTTTGCCCAAGAAAGTGCTCTGATACCACTTATTATTGATCTAACCCGGAAATATTATAGATATGATATGAAAATACAAGATAATGCAAATAAACCCAATAAATAATATGAAATGATTCTTTATTGATCAGACCCTTAAGGTAGGGCAACACCATACATTCACTCCTTAAGGAAGGAGAACACTCCACAAGCCATATGCGTGTACATACAATAATCCTTGACAATTCCTTGACATTATTTCTTGACATCTCTCCATATAGAGTCTCTAGCCTCTATATAGGCCTCATACATACAATACCATGGATCATTACCATGGTTCCCTCATACCATCGAACTAATACCATGGGCCCATTACATTATTACTAACTACTTGTGGTCCCTTACATGATATGGGTTAACCACCTTATTTATTACTATGGCCCATCCCATTATTACATTATTACCTTGGGTACCTCCCTTTGTACCCCATATTATCCCCCCTAGGTATATAAAAATGAATGCAAGGAGATGCAGAGTAGGTGACAACATCAGCTCCAACTAGGGACAATGTATTACCAGTAATTAATTGAGAACCTGCAGATTAGTGTCTTCTCTCCATTGGGCATGGAATCATGTTATTAAAATATATACAAGCAAAAACATAATACATGAAGAACTAAAACTACTACTTATATTTTATACTAGCTCACCGGTATGTGCAATGAGTGAAAAAATGGACCTCTTAGTGCTAGAAGTAAAGCTTGAGGAACTGCCCATTCACAAGCAGCTCAGACACTTCACCTTCTAGTTTTTCCAACAAGAAAGTATTATTTCCCTTTGCCTCAGCAATCTTGAAGGGTCCAAACCATAAGGGATCAAATTTGTCATGTTTCCCTTTATCTTCTCTTCTCACACCCACCTAAGCACAAACTCTCCAGGCTGTAGAAATCTATCGTTAGCCCTTCTATCAAAAATACCTTTCATATTTTCTTGGTATTGATTAAGTTTTGAGTCACTTCTCCCCCAGTTTCTTGAAGTTTCACAAGATGGTTGATTCTCCTAGTTAGAGAATTAGGCTATTCTTCAACCTCTTGTAGTAATTTAGCCACTGGAATTGCTATTTGTATAGGAAAACAAAAGCTTTCCCATACACTAATTCAAATGGAGACTTACCAGTTGACCTCTTTGTTGTGACTCTATTTAACCACAAGGAAAAGTTCAATTGTGAGTTCCAATTTTTCTGATCCTTTGATATGGTCTTCTTAAGTATTTTCACAAGTCTTGTTGGAATATTTAGCCAAGCCATTCCCTTGTCGGTAATAGGTAGTAGAGTGGTATACAAGGATGTTTTATTTCTGACAGAAGCTCAAAAACTTGGTAGATTTGAAAACTTGTGCATTATCTGTGATTATCTTCATTGAACACCCAAATCTAGCCAAAGTTTTTTATTCCATAAATTTTATGACAACTGCATCAGTTGCATTCCTAGCTAGGATAGCCTCCACCCACTTGGTGAAATAGTCAGTGGCAGTGAGAATCCATTTGTGTTGACCACTAGATGGTGGGTATATGTCTCCAATAAATTCCAATGCCCACTGTCTAAAGGGATCCTCCACGAAGACGGGGATCAAGGGAAAAGGAGCCAATTTCTATTTTTCAATGAACCTTTGGCACTTATTGCAGACCCTGACATAAGCATAGACCTCAGTAAACACCTTGGGCCAATAAAAACATGCCTTGAGGATTTTATGTGGGGTAGATTTCCAACTGTATTTCCCTCGACATATGCATCCATGAAATTCATCCATTATTTTGTTCACTTACTCTTCAACTAGGCACAGTGGCAAAACTCCCACAGGGTCCTTCCAATACAACTGACCACTTGAAATGAAAAATCTCTGGGCCTGCAATCTCAGGGTACGATATTTACCTTTCTCAAAATTCATTGGGAATCTTAGGAACAAGTAATGAACTATATGTTTGTACCAGTGAGATAGGGTAAACTTCATTTGGATTTCCTGAGTTGGGTTCTCGACCCCTCATTTCTCCTCTTCACCTGTGTTTTTATGTTCTCCTAATAACAAATTAACTTCCAAAGCTTTGCAATTAGATTTATACATCATCTTTCCCAACCCTTGTCCCTTTATCAACGTAGTGGGCTTGATTTCCAAATCATATTCATGAATCTTGGTAATCCATCTGCCCCTCCTACCTTCACTATCTCCTTGCACAAGAATCTATTTCATTGAGGTCATGGGGACATAGGCTATTATCCTTGACTAAAGCACATACACTTGAAAATATTTCAAGGATTTGACTAGGACATAGGATTGTTTCTCCCATATGTTATATTTGAGCTCAACATCTCTCAGCACTTGACTAAAAAATGCCACAAGCTGCTCATGCCCTTTATTTTTCTTCTACAAGAGAACAACTACCACTATGTCAGGGAAGGCAAAAGAAAATATAAAAAAAGGGTGTTAGATAGTCTGGACTTATTAACACAAGCGCTTCAACTAAGTCCTTTTTGATCCCAAGGAATGATTCTCGGGCTTCTGTGGTCCATTTTACCTCTTTGTTCTTCTTCAGCATCTCAATGATCTCTTTAACTATTTCAACATAGTTTGGCACAAATCTTCTCAGGAAATTTATCTTGCCCAAGAACACTTGAATATATTTCCTATTTCGAGGTAATGAGATTTTGTGAATGACCTCCACTCTTTTAGGCTCAATCCTTACTCCCTCCTTGGCCACTATGTGTCCAAGAAATTTTCCTTTGCTTAGAGCAAACTGATACTTCTTGGGATTCAAAGACAACCCATACTTCCTTGATTTCTCAAAGGTAAGCCTTAGGTGCTCAAGGTGTTCTTCATTGGTCTTTGAGAAAATGGTAATATCGTCTAAGTATATAACTACAAACTTATCTTATTCTCCCACAAAAGAAATGTCCATGGCTCTTTGAAAAGTGGTTCCAACCTTAATTAAACCAAAGGGCATTCTTGTATACATCAATGTCCCCCAGGGGGTGGTAAAGGAGGTTTTCTTCTGATCATTTGGGTGTACAACAACTTGGTTGTACTCGGAGAAAGCATCCATCATAGACATTCTTTTTTACCCTACCACCTTTTGTAAAATGTGGTCCGTCTTGGGAAGAGGGTGGTTGTCTTTCAAGGAAGCCTGGTTGAGGTTCCTGAAATCAATACACAACCTTATTTCTCCATTCTTCTTTCTGACTAGGGCCAAGTTGGACACCCAATCTGAGTACCTCAGAGGTACAATGACTTTAGCCTGTAATAACTTATTCACCTCTTTTTCAATAGATGGAAGTATTAAAGGATTGATCTACCTGAGATATTGTTTGTAAGTCTTCACCCCTGCTTTTAAAGGTATCTTATGCTTGATGATGGTGGTATCAAAATTTTTCAGGTCCCCATAAGACCAAGCAAATACATCTATGAAATTCTTAAACATGTCAAGGTATTTCTACTTGTACTCACCAGGGACTCCTTTTGCTAGCTTTATCACCCTTGGGTCTTGGTCTATGCCAATGTTGTGGTCTTCTACTTGTTCATCAGATTCTTTCTTGGTTGATTTGGCTACTACATCATTTGGGTTGAAAAGCCTCTCCAGCAAAACTAGCCCCCTAGGGATTGTGTTGCCTTTTAGCTGTAGGATTTTATGCCCACTAATGGTTTCCTCCCAATTATTTTGATGTTCCTCTATCACCTCCTCATCCTCTTGGTCGATTACCGAAATGGAAAAATCTCCTGCCACTTCCATGAAGAGTTTGATTTGTTCTTCCTCCTCAAACACTTACCAATTATTGATGTTGTCTGGTACTGAAGGTTTTTACTGAACTTCAACTTCATACTTCAGTGATAGATTTTGGCGAGGTTTAAAGTTACTTGTAGCTACAACCAAAGAGTCAACCATCCTATTTCCCTCTTGGGGCAGAAATTGAATATTAAAAACCAGGAAAAAGTTGTCAATTAGATCCCATACCTCATTTCGATAAGTCCTCAGCTGTGTATGTTTGGCCCAACATTGATTTTTGATCTTCCTGACCACCAATTCTAAGTATCCAAATACACTTAGGCACCTAATGTTTAAACTTTTGGCTTCTTGTAGTCCCAACAATAGAGGTTCATATTCAACAGCATTATTTGTGGCTTGATACTCTGGTTTGAAAGAGAGAGGAATTAGGCTGCCTTCATGAGATATCAACAATACCCTTGCCCCATTTCCTTCCCTAGAGCAAGCCCCATCAAAATACAATGTCCAAACCTTATCACATTCCAGGGGTGTTAGATTTGGCTATGCAAAGCATTCGAACTGTGTCTCTTCCAAGATCAAACCATTCTCCTCTAATAACAAGCAAGATAGGTCTGTCTCCCTCCCATATAGGGGTGTACTTTTAGAACATTCATCTTTTGTAATAGTCTTCATAAACCTTGATTCTCTGTACATCCTATGTTCCTATCCACCAAAAATAGGGATAATGGCATAAGTTAAATCCAATTTAATGGATCCTCCAATTTTAGACCTACACTATCCATAGAAAAGAACCTTAACCCATAAAAAATAGATGGTGTAATTTGATATGATCTCCCACTGATAAAAGTTTGGTGAACAACTTAGGAAGTGGGTTTGGTTCCTAGCTTTTCACACAATTCCTATATATGAATGACACTTCCTTGTCTTTGTCAATCTCATTGTTATAAGAGAACATCCCTCCTTTAACAAGAAACAAATCCATATGCTTTCTAAATTTTCTTTTTGACATTACCACCTCGAGTGAATCTCAACCTCTTAACATATTCCCTTCCTCTCTTTGTTTAGAACTATCATCACTATTTAAAATGATATTTGGAAGATATCTTTTCGGTTGTCCCTACCCATGTAGCATAAAAACATATTAACAATGATTCAACATTGTGGTGGTCAAAACACACTTGAATATGAATTAATCTTAACTTTTGTTTTTTAATAATGCAAAGGCTCTTTATGATTTTAGAAAGGGAATCCTATTAGAATTACAAAAGCCAACTCCAACAAACATTGAAAATACTTTAAAGGAACAACCTATGCCTAGCAATTTTATTTCCCTCCAATTAAGAAATTATTGATAAAAATTGTCTTTAAGTAGTGACACTAAAGAATTTTGCACCTTTTAAGAAAGCATTAACAAAAAATGGCTATGTTAACTCTAGATTGAGTGTTCAATTATATCTTGTAAACATTCAAGCCATTAGAAAATGTCTACTGTATATGAAGTTGATAAGATTGAAAGATTTTTGGGTTTAGAATGCCTCTACCATAGACTTCTATATAGTTTACCTATCATTACTTAACTTCTAATTCAATTAACGAAAAATGATGCACTTTGTTGGTGTACTAAGGCACAACAAGTTTTAGAGAGATTAAAGGATTTCTTTGCTCCAATACTGGTTCTCAATATCTACACTTTCACTTTCCCCTGCATCATTGACATGTGAATCCTTTGGGATTAGATTTTTGGTGCATTACTATTACAATATAATAGACAGATTTTCTTTTAAAGGCAAAGGTTAAATGGCAGAGAAAGATGCATGTTTGCATGGAATAAAGAAATGTGGGTTGTACTTCATGTAGTATCTACTTAGACATTAATTCCTCAATAATAATTTATTTGTTTAAATTGATCACATTAAAGTTAAAAATATATTTTTATAAAGTACTTTTATATAGATTGATATAAGAAAATTTCATGCCTTAAATCTTATGACTTTCCTATCATTTCTAAAAAGAGGAATGAAAATTTTTTTGTAGATGCTTTTCCATAAGGATGGACCACCCACTCCCAAATCGAGTTATAGATAGACAACTTATTTGGATTAAATATCTCCTCATAGATTGCATAGTGGATTCTTCTATATTATCTTAAACGAAATACGATTTATGGGCCAAAAATAAAATAGTCAATCTCTAACTATAAAGAGTGGTGGCACTTCTTTGAAAAACACATCTACTTATGGAAGACACGTGTTTGGTATTACTATTATGACTCAAACTGATACGTTCTCCCTAGTTGGTCTGGACGAGAGATGCTACGTTTGCATGGCTACAATTTTTCGTATGGTTGTGACTCTATTTGGTTAGGAATACTGCTACGTTACAAGTTGTTCTGAGACATGAAAGCTTTATGTTTATCTTAATCATGTTTGCATGGTTCCGGGCTTGTGCATATTTACAATTCCCTTTGGTTTGAGTTTTTGCTATGATACAATTTATTATGAAGCAAGTTCGATATGTGTTTCTATTTTTTCTTGGCTTTCGTCTTTTTGGAATACACTTGAGTATGTGTGGCTGAGAAGTGTTGGATTGTGTTCTGTTAGGTGTTCCATTACACCAAAATCTGCAAACATTAGTAAACTTCCAAACCATTATCATTACATTTTGAGTGGTCCCAGGGTGGATCCCAGAGTGGTGGTTGTTGGGACAGGGTCCCCTAGGGTCAATTTTGGAGAAAAAGCCCAAGTTTTATTGTAAAAAGTGTAAAATTTCCACAAGTTGTGGTCGCTAAGTGTGTAGATAGTAGAGTGTCATAAAGGGTTTTACCCTTCATTTATGTAAGTTGTGTCGGATTTAGTAGAAAGGAGAGTCTTAGAGAGTCTAAGGCATATATAGATAGATAGATATCAATGAAGATGAATGTAAGGGGTCAGTAGAGGGAAGAGCAAAGAAGTCTTAGAGTAGAAGAGAGGCTCTGCAACTGTGTGCGCAGAGGCCTAGAGTATAGTCTGCAGCTGAGTGCGTGGACCCTTGTTGTTGTCTGCGCAGGGAAGTCTTGAGTCTATAAGAACTGAAGTATTAATAAAGAGATTATTCCAAAAATTCCTGTGTTATCTACTTATCCTTGTTATGAATGAATGCACTATTATGTTATGATGAATGATGGGTTTATGATTTAATATTGTATTGATGCGCATGATTTATATTGTCATATGAACGCAAGTAATAATAACTGTTTACGCAAAGAATATCTTGTTGCACGTTAAAGTTATCAAACACTTAAGACGATCTGGGTAAATACAGAATTAAGGGTAATTACAGAGGCGCATAAGTGGAGGATTTACCTGTTTAGGGTCTGCGAAACATAGTTGTAGACCTTCGTGAAGGTTTAGAGGTTGTTAAAAGGAAGTTATATCAATAAGCCTTAAGGGCCTATCGATCTGTGTGAAGGTAGGTTTAGGGCATAAAACGACATCATGCTCATATATGGGTGTAGAAACTTGGTTCTAGCATCCCCCCATACTGCTTCGGGTGAGACTTTAATCCGCGCTCTGTGGGTTGATGCCGAAAGGCCCAGCAGTGTAGGGATTTGTTTGGAAAACTTAACTCTGAACTTGGGTCAGGACCCACTAAGCCAACAAATGGTTTCATTTCTAGGACAAGGATTTGCATAAAGAGATGTGTAATGCCGCATCACTGGAATCCAACAAAGAAAAAATTTGAGGAGTGGTTGGATAGAAACATCCACGAATTCATGACACAAGAAAATAGAAATCCATGATTGATGAAAGAATAGTGGTTGGACAAGTATATGTACACAAAGATACAAAAAAATTTCTTATGTTCCTTCCAGATCGAGCTATACAAGTGGATCACTAAATTGTCAGACAGCCAGGGAAGGTGGAGGATTGATAGTCCAATAGTGTGGACCTCAGAGTTAGTGTGGAGATTGGAAGCCTCTAAAGATAAGATTGTGCACGTTGTCGATCACTGGCTTGATCATGTTATATAATTACCTTGATGTTTGGAGCTACATGAAGTGGAAAGTTATTCAGGGATAGAGGGTGAACAGGCCTTGAATATACCTGTTGATTGAGCCTCCTCTGAGTTACGATGAAGGAGTAGCACAGGCTTCACCACAAAGCGTGTCAAGTTAATAAGGCAAGGGTTCCCATGAATACCCCATCCACCCACACCACCTCCGCATCATACACCTTCGCCCGCACCACCTCCATCTTCACCTCCACAGCATACACCTTCGCCCACACCACCACCACCTCTACCACCATTCAATATGGCGAATGCAGTGAAATTGCTTGTTTTCAAGGGCTTGGGAAATGAGAACCCGGACCAGTTTTGGTTCGTTGTGAAGGCCGTGTGGACAGCCCAGAATATTACAAATGATTGTATGAAGAAAGGAACATTGGTTACTACTTTACAGGATCACACACTAACATGGTACATTAAGTACTGCACTGATAACCTGACGACTGCATTGGCAGACATTAAGACTACGCTGAATAAGGAATTCAGTAGGCCCAAGTCTGAAGCACAATCAATCATTGGATTCAAGGAAATCATGATGAAGCATGGCGAAACACCTTGGGAGCTAAATCAAAGATTGAAATGCAAGATCTGTGAAGCTAACATGAATCTTACAGATGGACAACACCATTAATGGTTTGTAGCTTCACTCTTGCCTCACCTAAGGGTTGCTTTATCACAACAAAAGATTGGGACCTAGGTGGAAGCTCTAGAGATTGCGATGAGATTGCATGAGACACTAATTCAAGATGTTGCTTTGGGAGTTCAATAGATTCACGCAGAGTTGCAAAATCTTTTCCTAGAGTTCCAAATTTTGAAGAAGGATAGAGCGGCTCGGCCAAAGGTGCGCGAAGAATTTTGGTGTCTGAAATGTAAGAGTCAGGGGCATGATAAAGATCATTGTCTTGTCTTCGCAAATTATGTGGAAGGAGGGCCAACACCTCTGAGGCAGGAATCCCAAGCAGGTCCAAGTACAAGGCCCGCGCTGTGGTGCCCTATATGTTAAGTAGCTAGAAACCATGTTACACACAATTGTCACTTGCTGCAGAAATTTGTATAGACACCACAAAAACTTTTCTGCAACTTCTATAAATTGGTGGATCACGATGAGCGCAACTTCTGTAGCTATGAGTTAATGATGGAGAGAACGCCCACGTATCGAATGCAAATAGAAACTTGGCCTCTAAATCAAGATGTTAGGGGAGCGCGAGGAGGATATGAAGGGTGCAGACGAGGCTGAGGAGGAGGATGACCTGCGAGAGGTTAGGGACAAGTCATTTGGGACAATTTTGGAGTGCCAGGAAACTATGCACAAGAGTGTATGAACCCGACATGCCTATCGTGCCAATATTGTACTTAATTTGACCACGCGACAAAAGATTGCCCTGTGTTAATAGCTAAAATGTGGGAAAAGGGGACATGGCCTCAGCAGCCTACCTAGAACCTGTAGATGGTGAGGGCTGAACCCCGCGAAGAGGATCCTAATGTGAATATCATGTTGCAAAGTGGAATGACGACTGGCGAGCATAAGGGAAAGTAGCCTGAAAGAGAGTGAATGGGTCTGCAAGGCTCTAGAAAAAGAAGTTGGGTTTGATTTGGAGTGCATGAAAGAAACCTTCATGGAAGTGAAGAAAAGATTTGTTGAGGCTTCCAGGAAGTCAGGATAAGTGGTCTGAAGTAATGAACCCATCCATGCTTACTACATTCCTGGATACCTATATGTAGCTGCTACACGACACCAAGGTTGTGAAAGGATTACAGGAATTGATAAATAAATGTGTCGGTAAGGAAAATGCTCCTGAGGGATGGCGCGTAGTCAGAAAAATTAGTAAGCATAAGGAAAGAATAGTGCATGAGATGAGACTCACTGTGCAACGATCTCTGATTCAACTAAGGATGGAAAATTACCATAAGATTATCCCCATGGGAATATCACAGGGAGTGACAGTAGATATTGAAGGTGCGAGCACATTGGCTGATTTCGAAGTGATAGATATTATCGATGACAGCAATCCATACCCTACACTCCTTGGAATCGATTGGGCTATTGACATGAATGGGGTAATCAATTTGAAGAAGAGGCTAATGTCATTTGAAAGGAAGTCACTCCATGTAATAGTACCTTTGGCCCCTGTAGAAGGACCACGGTATACTGAACCGGTCCGTGATTATGAAAGTGACAATTATTTGGACCAGATCTACAAAATAACAACACAAGACCAAGATTGGGTGAACCTGACAATAGATGGACGGATTGCATGGGATCGTGAAAGTTCCTATACATTAGATTCAGATGAGGAGTTGGAACACTAGCATAACATGTTGCATGAAGTATCTATGCTACATTGTAACCTGATGACTAAATTGTTGCGTTGTGTCTCGTTGGAGGTAAGGAGGTTGCCTTATTATGATGGTCTAACTGATGTAGATAAATTTTTGGATGAATTTTAAAGGGAAGTGCCTGAGAAGCATCGCTTCCAAGCACTAGATTTGGCCCTGCGCGCTATGCCTGCAAGATGGTGGCGTACATACAAAGACAGTTTTGATGGATGGCATGAATACAAAAGAATGATGAGGGTGTGGTTTGGTCGCCAAAAAGTGCGACTAATAGAGAAATATGATGGGAGGAGTGATCTGCACGATCACTTAGAAAAATGGACTGATGCTTATGGAGCAAAGCCACAACCGGAGTGGGTGCATTTGTTCTATCATACTTTGGATGTAATACCAATGAATTGGTACCTAGAAATATAACTCCTCCATGACAGTGACGAGTGCGATATTTTGAGACAGGGATTCTTAATGACATTCAGCTTTGAATATGGATTCGAATTCATTGATGAAGCATTGCAGGAGGTTAAGGCAGCGATCTTCAGAATCCCGTAAGATCCCTTGGATTTGATTCAACCAGATTGGACCACCCAACTGTGCCATGCACTAGAGTGCTACAATGTGACTGATGAAGAAGAAGACGAGGATCCATAGGAACATTAATATCCAAGAGGTAGAAGGTCACTGCGAAGTTGAGGGACCGTGGATAGAGAATCTCGATATCACGGCGTCACTAAAAACTAGACAGGTGTACATTGGAACAGAGGCAGAGTTGAATTTTGCGAAGATAGGGGACTACTGGGATGATGCTATGGTGGATAAGGTCACTGAGTTGCTCCGCAAATATTAGTATTTGTTCCCTACAAAGTGTTTCAGAGCTGAAGGGGATAATAGGCGATTTTGGAGTGATGAAAATAATGTTGAAACTAGACGCAAATCCTGTTAAGTAGAGGCCATATCACCTTAATCCTAAGTACAAGGAAAAGGTCCGCTTGGAGTTGGACAAAATGTTGGTGGTAGGTATTATTGAACCAGTGGAAGAATCTGATTGGGTGAGTCCAATGGTAGTTTAGGAAAAGAAGCAGAAGGACGAGATAAGGATTTTCTTAGATCTCAGGAAGCTGAATGATGCTTGCATTCATGATCCTTTTCCAACTCTGTTCACAGATGAGGTATTGGATAATGTTATCGGACATGAAGCATATTCATTCACTGATGGGTTCTCTGGATACCATTAGATAAATATCGCGCCAAAAGACAGGAGAAAGACTACCTTCACAACTGAGTGGGGATGCTTTCAGTATACGGTAATGCCTTTTGGGCTTAAGAATGCGCCAAATATCTTGTCGTGCGTAGTCATTGAGGCATTCAAAGAGTTCATTCACAAATTTTAGGAAGTATACTTTAATGATTAGACTGTGTTTGGACTAGTAAAGTGCCATGTAGCTAGTTTGCGCCTGATGCTGGATACATGCCAGAGGTATGAAATTGCACTAAACTCGAAGAAGTGCACATTTTTCATCTCTTTCGGAATCTTGCTGGGTCATGTGGTGTGTAGACAAGGCTTAATGGTGGACCCTGCTAAGATCCCAGTCATCATTAATTTGGAGGCGCCAAAGAGTGTTAAACAGCTGCACGCAACACGAGGTCATACTGGATACTATTGAAAGTTCATCAAGAGTTATGCCCAGATTACTGTGCCAATGAAAAAACTATTGTAGAAGGATGTTGCATTCTGTTGGAATGAAGAATGTCAATGGAGTCTAAATGTATTAAAGGAGAAGATGGTCACCGCACCGATCCTAGTCTTCCCGGATTGGAAGAAGGAATTTCATGTGCATGTGGATGCATCATGTATCGTGTTGGGAGCAGTGTTGACACAGGCCAATGAAGGAGAATTGGATCACTTGATAGCATTTGTGAACAGGAAGTTGTCTAAGGCTGAAAAGAATTACTTGACGACAAAGCACGGAGGGTTGGCTATGGTGTTTGTGCTCCAGAAATTCAGACATTACCTGCTAGGTGGACACTTTAAGATATATACAGACCATTCTACATTAAATTACCTAGTCAACAAGCTTGTGTTGGGGGGGGGGATATGAATATGGTTGTTGTTGTTTCAGGAGTATGATTTCGAAGTAATTGTGAAGCTAGGGCGATTGAATGCAGGACCAGATCATCTGGCGTGCATTGAAACAAGAGAAGAGCCTACCAATTTAGAGAAGGGGCTGCCTGATGCACATCTCTTTGTGGTGCGCATAGCAGAAAATCACTTTGCAGACATTATCCACTTTCTAACAACGGGAACAACTCCATAAGGATAGACTAGTCAACAGAAGGAGTTGATGGTGCGCAAGGAAAATTTTTCTGCCATTTCAGGTCACTTGTATAAGATAGGACCAGATGAGATACTACAATGCTATGTGCCTGATTTTGAATGAAATAGTATCCTAGCTGAAGCTCGTGGAGGGGCTGTGAGAAGCTATTATGCAGGAAAAGCAACGGCGCAGAAGATTTTACGCGCTGGGTTGTGGTGGCCAACATTGCATAAAGATTCCAAAGCGTATTGTAGGGCATGTGATCCATGCCAGATAACTGACAAGCCATCACGGAGGGATGAGCTAGCTCTGAATCTGCAAGTATCATTGCAACCATTTGAGAAATGGGCAAATGATTTTTTAGGACTAATTCAACCTCTGGGAAAGAAGACAGGTGTGCAGTATATCATCGCCCCGACTGAGTATTTGACCAGATGGGCGAAGGCACAACCCATGAAGGACTGTACAGGGGCAACAATAGAAAAAATTGTGTTTGAATATGTGTTGAATAGGTTTGGTTGCCCGAAGATTTTAATGAGTGATCGCGGTACACTTTTCCTTAATGGAATGATCAACGCGATGACAGAAGAATTCCAAGTTTATCATCAGAAGAGTATACCATATCATCCTCAGGCCAATGGGATAGTTGAAGTGTTTAATAAGATATTGGAGAATGCACTGACAAAGGTTTGCAATGCGCAAAGGAATGATTGGGACATGTGCATACCAGTTGTGTTATGGGCTTATAGAACTACTTGTAAGAAGCTTACTGGTCAGACACCGTTTAGATTTGTCTATGGAATTGAGACTGTGATGCCTATGGAATGTATCGTGCCTAGTCTATGCATAGAGGAATTCACAGGGATGGTAGATAGTGGAGCCTTAGAAGAAAGGCTCACGTAGTTGACAGAGCTGGAGGAAGACAAGTTTTTGGCTGGATTCCATCAACAGATTCAGAAGGAACGCGAAAAAGCACGACACGATCAGCACATCAAACTGCACAACTTCAAGGTAAACGATTTAGTTCTATTATATGACAGTGAGTTTGATAAGTTTCCATGAAAATTTCAGATGCACTGGCTGGGGAAATATTTTATCAAAGAGATTACCGATGGTGGAGCAGTTTAGTTGGTGAAATTGAATGGAGATCCATTTCTGGGAAAGGTGAATGGAAGTCGATTGAAGCCATACACCAGGGATCTGGCCCAATGACTACATGATTGTAGCACAATCTTAGCACTCCAAGCAGCTGCAAGGAGGCGCGAGACTATAAACTACACTGCGAGGGTTGTAGAGCTGCATGACAAGGGGTCTGCGCGAAACAAGAGTGTGTCACAGTACCAGAAGAAGCACGAAGGGAGTTGCGCTATAGGAGGGGAGACCGTGCAGTGCAACTAGAAAGTGACAGTTACCATCACTGTTCATGATTTGACTTCCAGAAGACGGTAAAGAGGAGCGGGCGACCGACATTTAAGGCACTTAAAGCTAAAATCAAGAGTGAAATATTTGGAAATCTGCTGCCAATCTCGCAATTATGGATGGATTATGGGGGGAACAGTCGAATTTGAATTCGAATTCACCTATAAATTACAAGTGGTCGTCCAGTGAGAAACATTTTGCATTCTGCAAATTTCTTAGTTGTGCTGTCTGTTGCGCATGAACCGTGAGTTCTTTGAGGATTTTATCGCAAGCCCTGTGTTCGCTCAGTATTTCGGGTCAGATAGAAATATTAACCATGACATCATTTTAGGACCAGGTCCCACAGAAACTACAAGTGTTGGAAAGACTGTTGCCTTTGAGGGATCTTCCCATGAGGTTGTTCAACAGTGCCTACGACACTGAGGTTGCCTAGGCTGAAGCCTACGCCGATGAGAGAGGTCCCCAAGCCGAAGAAGGATAAGCAAAAGAAGTCGATGTCGGTGAGCGAGTCATCGAGGAAACATGCAGCTACCCAAGCCCAAAGGAAAGAAAAGTTGAGCGTGAAGGAGAAGGGGAAGGTGGTAGATCTGGAAGCGGAGGAGGGCACATATGACATAGATATTGAGGGGATAGACCCTATTTCTAAACTACTACTATATATCCCTCCGCAAAAGGGCAAGGTGAAGTTCTGGAAGGACCCAGATGCCAGACAATTCTCCCTCAACACACCCCTGTTGCCGGAGAATATCACCTTTGAAGGTCCATGCTTAGCGCAGGTCCCGCACTTGAAGCTCGAGAACTGGGATTTGGCGGACCACGAGTAGTTCCCCCACCTTTATACCGACACCTTCATGCAAAGGGTTTTATACAAGGAGTCTGGTGTCATTGCATTGGAGCCAATGGAATGGATTCGCAGAGTCAACAAGTCCAGGTTGCTGAACTTGTTATGGGTGTCACACTATCATCGGTCAAACATCAACTTGATTGTCATTAAGCAACTGTTGTGCCTGGTGCATGACGGGTGCTTATGGTTAAATGAGCTGATTCCTATCACAGATATGCTAATCCATCGGATCACATTATTACCGCACTCTGGACTGAATTCGACCAAGGCATTTGGCAGAAAGACGAGCGAGCATGACCTTGCCGAGAAGATGAAGGACAAGTTTAAACTTGTCAAAAAGCTGCACGGGTATTCAATTACCAGCATTACTGACCCCGCGGTCAAGATTTCCACGCAAATTTTTGCTGGCAAGGTGATGAGAAAGTGCCACACGGACAAGGAGCCGACACTAGTGGTTTCATTGGCAACCCAATGCATGGAGGACGTATAGTTCAACTGGGCGTGCTACCTGTGTAGCGAGTTCCTCACGAACTACAAAGAGGCATAGAAAAATAAAAAGAACTTTCACTATTCGTGGTTGTTGCTCTCAATAGTGCTGGTCGCGTGGGATTTTCCAGAGGATAGCTAGTTTCCTCCTATGGAGAAGGATTTACCAGAAGCAGCAAAGTTCACATCTCTTTGGGCCACAAAAGATGTTGCGCGAGTAACAGAAAGAAAATTCTTTTGGATGTTGATGGAGGCAATTATTCGCATGGCCATCAACCAGAAGTTGAAGTTGTCACCAGCCATGTTTGAGCAACTCTCAGGGTACGCAGAGTTCAAAGAGGACTTCCATCATATTTAAATCCGGGCGCGCAAGGACCTCGAGCATAAATGGTACGACTTACCCTACCTGGCCACAGATGATGCTATTGCAGAGATCATCAAGCATTGGCCAGCAGACTGGCAGATTGCATCCCATGATGCCATTGGGACTACCAAGTCTGCGGAGAAAAAGAAAAAGGAAGTGACTAAATAGAAGGTTCAGTTGTTGGTTGAAAATAGGAAGAAAGAGGCCGAGAGGAAGGCTCGAGTAGACGCGGAGTGTGCCGCAAAAGAACAGGCAGAGCAGGAAGAGTGCAGCTCCGAAAGGAGTCAAAAGTCTCCTTCGCCCCAAACGGAGGAGGAAGAGCGGTCAGAGCAGGGTGGCAGAGATCAACAGGAAAGCATTCCCTTCCTGGTGAAGCGGTATAGGGAGCAGGAAAAGGAAGGACCGCGCAAAAAGACGAAAGCCACCAAGTCGTCACTAGATCTAATTACCTTGAAATAGGGCGAATTGGATGATATTGGCAATAAGGTGCAAGATTGAAACAACTCGACTCCAGGCAGGTGCAGGACAGAGCAGCACTGCATCAACCAGTTTAGCATCGGAGACCACTTAAGCAGCGAAGAAGGTTCGATAAATGGATCTCTAGGTAGTTGCGTTGCTTAATGGAGCTTTGAGCGCGGAGGCGGCCACTAACAAGGCTATTGTTAGCACTTTGAAGAATGTAGGTTTCAACTTTTCCACTCTCCCTAGTGATTTCCTCCACACACTAGAAGCAGGTGTGATCATAGAGATTAATGCCGAAGAGCAGCGTGCACTGAGCATGATCAGCGAGTACAAGGTCAACAATGAACAGATGTTCATGGAGAAGACAGCAGCATTGGAAGCATGGAAGAAGTTTCAGGTGAAAAATGAAAAAACTGTTGTCGTAGTCACAACGTCATGCAGGACAATCTCTGAACTGCATATCCCGGAGGAAGCACTAGTGGACGCAAAGATCAAGAAGTTGGTTGCAGGTGTGCGTGACGCAAAGATGGAAGTGGCCAAGGTTTAGTTGGAATTGAACCTGAAGATAACAGAGCTCGAGTTGAAGTCACAGCCTTCAACTCGACCAGAGGTTAGAGAACAGCATGAAGCATCTATAAAGGATGGAGTTGCAACAGTAGATGCCTCGGTGTCAAATTGCACCGCGCTCTTTGAGTAATCCATGGAGGTCATCACGATGCTCCAGGAAAATTCTAACCTGCAAAGGTTGAACACAGAATCTCGTGACTTGTATCAACAATATGATGAAGCAAGAGCAATGGCGTGCACCATCAATATATCATAGTGATTGGCCAAGCTGCATGAGGCCAACAGTTGCTCGAACAGGTGGAGGCAACGCAAAGGAAATAGGCGTTCCTCAACGCCAAATTGGGGCCTTGGCTGAATGAGGCCTATGTTATCTCTGCCACCATTGAGGAAAAGTAGGCAAGCCTGCAACGAATGCAGTAGAAGATAAAGGAAGATAGTGCACAACCAGCAACAGAATAGTTGGTGGAGTAGATCAAACAGGCAGCCACACAGAGCTCGACTGAGGTAGCAGTGGCACAAGTAGAGTTGGGAGGTCTCTGCAATAAGATCTCCGTGCCAACAGAGTGACTCGGGGCCAAGTCATGATATTTGTGTTGGGGGCCTATTAGGACAGGGTCCCCTAGGGTCAATTTTTGGGAAAAATCCCAAGTTTTATTGTAAAATGTGTAAAGTCTTTGCAAGCTGTGGTCACAGATTACGTAGATAGTAAAGTGTCATAAAGGGTTTTACCCTTCTTTTATGTAAGTTGTGTCAGCTTTAGTAGATCTACCCATGGTCCGCGGACCATGGGATTGTATAAAAAGGAAAGTCTTAGAGAGTCTAAGCCATATATAGATAGATAGATATCAATGAAGACGAATGTAAGGGGTCAGTAGAAGGAAGAGCAAAGAAGTCTTAGAGTAGAAGAGAGGATTTGCAGCTGTGTGTGCAGAGGCCTAGAGTAGAGTTTGCGGTTGTGTGCGCAGACCCTTGTAGTTGTGTGCGCAAGGAAGTCTTGAGTCTGTAAGAAGAAATGAAGTATTAATAAAGAGATTATTCCAAAAATTCTCGTGTTATCTACTTATTCCTATTATGAATGAATGCGTTATTATGTTATGATGAATGATGGGTTTATGAATTAATATTGTATTTATGTGCATGATTTATATTGTCATATGAACGCAAGTAATAATAATTGTTTACGTGAAGAATACTATGTTGCATGCTAAAGTTATCAAACACTTAAGCCGATCTGGGTAAATACAGAATTAAGTGTAATTACAGAGGTGCGTAAGTGGAGGATTTACCTATTTAGGGTCCACGAAAGGCAATCGTAGACCTTAGCGAAGGTCTATAGGTTGATAAAAGGAAGTTATATAGATAATCCTTAAGGGCTTATCGATCTGCGCAAAGGAAGGTTTAGGGCATAAAACGACATCACACTCATCTCTAGGTGCGGAAACTTGGTTCCAACATCCCCCCATACTGCTTCGGGTGAGACTTCAGTCCACGCTCTACGGGTTGATGCCTAAAGGGCCAGTAGTGTAGGTATTTGTTTAGAAAACTTAAATATGAACCTGGGTCAGGAACCACTAAGCCAACAACGGTTAGTCCACGTGATTGATTCCCAATGAGGTGAGTGTGAAAATCCAACACCCCACCCCCTCAAACGCAAATCGGGGAATCCAACCTGGCCCAAGGCTCTGATACCATGAAAGAGAATTAAAATACCCAAGGATCAAACTGCAAAGCTAAACAATCCTTCTACCAAGAGATCACAAGATGACTAATGAAGAGAAAACACACTTCATTTCTTGAGAAAATGAGCTACACATGAGCCTAATTTATAGGAACAATAGAGACTTCTAACGATAGCTATAAGATAAGACTAATGACTTAATAGATAAGGATAAGACCAACTGATACATAATGCAAATTTAAAGGTGATAGGAAAAATTGAAAGTAAAATTTTATGTCTTTTAGGCAATGGATCAATTTGCAAAAGCACATAAAATAATGATTTTCAAACTCAATTAACAACATAAAAACAAAGACAAATATACCATAACACAAGGCAACAAAATGATAAAGGAGTTCACCCCTGCCGGGCTACATCTCTTGCTCCAGCTTCCAATGTTGTGCCTCTTTCATTAAGTGCTCAAATTTGTGTTTACATGGACTTACAGTGCTTAGAATGTAAAAAAAATGTCTCCTATGGCTCCAGAATAGTAAAAAAAAACTCATGTTCGGCTCTTGTTCGGCTCAATTTTCCAAAAATTGAAGAATTTATGCTATAGAGAAGTTTTGCTGCTAACTCCTCTACAAATTGGACTCCTCTGCTAACTTCTCTACGAATTCCGCAATTCCAGGGATCGTCGAGTGCAATTTTCGCTCAATGTTGGCGAGATTCCCGTCGTTTCGAGTGCAATTTGTTGGTTCGTTTAAATGCCCGATGACGTCTTTTTGCGGAAAATTAGGGCCACTTGGGCCATACGCCTTGGGGTTGGGCTAACCACCCGCCCCTGCGGTGTATGCCCCATGACCCTGCATCGTTAGTCCTATCATCTCCACGAACCCAGGGTTGTCCCCAAAACTATGCACCTGCCCATCTATCCCACGCCCATGGACTTATCTGTGCCATGTGACTTCGGTCTTGGGATTATTCCCAAGAACCTCTCCTTCAAGCGTTGAATTCTGCCAAAGCTTGGTCCTATGGAGGTTATGTGACCATGACATAGGGCCTATCCCTAGCCCTCTTCTCGTTACCAACTGTAGTGCCATGATCTTGTGAATCTCCATATGCCCTCGACTTGGCGTCATACCTTAGCTCTCAACCTGTCAATGCTCTAGCGCTTTGCTCTGATCCACCTCCAGTTATATGATATGTGGTTAGACCTTGGGCTGGGACTACCCTAAACCCTTGGTCGCTCTGCCTGCAGTCTCATGGGTTATGTAGTGACCAAGGGCCAGGGGCTTAGCCTTGGCCCTTTCCCCTAACCTTTAAACACCAGAATTTTAAATATAAGCTCACTACTATGTAGGTTAAGATCCACACAAAATGTAGCAGTAAGGTGTTGTGCTACCATGCTCGAGGTCCTACATTCCATCCTCCCTGGTGACAGTTCAGCCTCAACAAAATTTTGCGCAACCCCAAGGTGCCACGTTGAAGCCTGTGATTGGGCCACATGGCACCCAACCATTGGGCCAACAAAATCCACCATAACCAATCAGTCGAACCAATCAAATGAGGCCTCTTGGCAGCCTGCCATTGGCACAAGAATCCCAGTTAGCCTGCCCAATCACCCTGTCTAGTTAGTGTACGGACTACCCAGTCACCCTGTCCATTCAACGTATGGACTGCCCAGTCAGCAGTCCTACATTCATCCTACAAATTTTTTACCTGTTTGGGAAAATGATCAAAACACGATATCAGGAGCATACGATATCCATTTCAAGAAATTCAAGTTTCATTGGACTCAGGTCAGCGAGATCTACACTTTGGCACCAGTTTCAAACACTTTTGAACACCTTGAATTTTGAGCACTTTACTGATCCCTTGGATCACTCCTCCCCACTAGAAGCTTTTGGACCTCCAAAAGACTATTTTTAGTCAACAAACATATGAGGGTATAGTTCCCTCACCCTTCTAATCTCAATCCACTTGGATTTGCTTAGATTTGTACCTTTGAGCCCCACATGGAGGTAATTCACATTCCCTCTTCTTGAAGTTCTTGTTTTTCTGTCAAGGATAGTATCTTGCTGCAATTCTTCAAGATATTCAAGAGAGAAAAATTATGTTGAAAGAATATGAACATTCTCTCCTTGATATTCAATCAAAGGAGGCTCATCAAATTTCAAGTTCTCTTCACTTTGAATATTTTCTTTTCTGATGCAAATCCTTACTTCATCTCAACCCTGAAAACTGTAGTTAACGCGATGCATATTATGTTTAGCCTTGTACTTGACTTGAATCTTCACCAAATGCGATCTCCATCACCATGCACCATCCTTATTCAAATCCAAAACATACCATCCTTATTCAAAGCCAAAACATTAGGAGACCCACAAGAAGATTTACTAGAACTAATGTCCCCTTTTTCAAGTAGCTCTTGCATCTGCTTCTTGATCCCTACATTCTCTAACACTGGCATATTGTTCATACCAATGCTCAAAATTGATGCATCTTGATGCAATTGAACTTCATGTTGTTTTCCTCTTTTAGGAGGCAACACATTATACTCCCGAAACATCTTATCACATGTGTTACTACATCATGTTTGAGTTTTACATCACATCCTTGGAAAGCTTTAGATTCCTCAACATCTTTGTGTCTAATCATTAACAATGCAAAATTCTGACTAGCATTTACAAACATCTTCATTTGTCTAGCATTCACAAGAGACAAATTCAACTTCTTGTGATGTGCTCTAACAATATACTCAATCCCATTTTTAAACAAATGATACTTGTTCTCATGGCGCTGAAAGATGGCTTTCCTACCATATAAGTATGGGCTTCCCAAAACAATCTTGCATATGTCAAGTGGTACTACATCAAATTCTACCTCATCAATAAAATTTGCAATGATGACGAATTTAAGTATGCATTTTCTTTTCACCTGTAATTTGGCATTGTGACATACCCAACCCAAAGGATAAGGTTTTAGATGAGGAATGGTTTCCAAATTCAGTTTCTTGACAATGTCTTCTGAAATAAGGTTTGCTTGTGATCTGCTATCAAACAAAGTATCTAATTTGTTACCTTTTGTGATGACTCTAATATGGAAAAGCTCTATTCTTTCTCTTTAATTTTGAGTTTCAATGGGCTTGCTAGAAGAACTAGTATTTGCAATAGAATCCTTACCTTTCAATCCCATGGATGTGATTTTTTTTTCATCTCCAGATCAGATGCTAGATCTTGTTGAGTTGTTGCAACAATATTTTGTTTCCCTTTGTTGTTAAAATTTTTGGGTTCTCATCTCAGGATGAAGTTTCCAATAGTGGTCTTCATTATGGCCTTCTTTTGAATAGTTTTTACATGTGAGTTTTTCTCTCTCCTTCTTGATTGAAGCATTATTTTTATCCTTGCCTTTGAACTTCCCCTTTCCTTTGTCTCCAGACTTAAATGACTTCTCACTAACTTCTTCAGAAACATTCTTCCCTCTTGATTCTAAATGAGTTTCATGTACACAAACTACATCTAGCTTTGTAGGGTTAAACATGAAAATTGTGTGTATCAAATAACTATGTAAAGTTCCAATGTATTTTAGTAGAGTGTCTTGAGAGGATAAATCTATACCCAAAATCAAATCTCTTTTCCTTAATTATTGAGTATAACTTTGCACACTTTGACCCTTAGCTTGTCTAAAGTTTTTCCAATCCATTATAGATTTTTGCATGTATGCTAATGGATAAAATTGTTGAGTACTTATTGCAACAAGAAAATCATTCCAAGAGGATAAAACCTTCCCACTTTTCTTCATGTCCTCTTGAGTTTTGGCCTCCCACCAAATGATTGCTGCACTTTCCAACCTAAGAAAAGCAAGCTGAATTTTGGTTACATCATCCTTGATTCTTTGTATTTTGCAATACACTTCAATCTAGCTAACCTAATTATCTAATTTCTCAACATTTACCTCTCCATCATACATAGGCAATTCAAACTTTATGTCAAGCTTAACAAAGGAGTTTTACCATGTCCCTTTGGAGAATGTGGAGGTGTTTGTGAAGGGGTTGAGGTAGAAGAAGATAAGGATGAGGATGGAGGTGAAGGTGGTGGCTTCTCACCAACCCCTCCATTCTCTTTTGGAGTTTTGTCTCCATTTCCTCCATTTCCTTTTGGAGGTTTTGAGCTCTTTCCTTGCAACCTTGAGTTCCTCTTCTCATAAATAATTTTCACCATTCAAACATTTCAAAGAAATCTTTTCTGAAAGTTCTCTCATCTTCAGACATCACTTCATGACCTTCTTCATGTGTCATGACTAGTGAAGCTTGAGATATGTGTGTTCTCCTTGAAACAATTTGAGACCTTGGCTCCTGTTGAAGCCTCGAAAATCGGGTCTACAACAAGGGGGGTACCCACCTAGTCTGGAACTTGAAAGCAACTCCTTTTCTGTTTGGGATGGTGGGTCCGACTCGGGATAATGGGACCAGTTTCCCAATTTGTGTGTGATGATAAGAGTTGATGTTTCCCTTTCTAAAGATTTCTAAATAAAATGCTTTTAATCTAAGTCTATTTTAAAACATGCAATTGTATTCTAATGAACAGAAACATCTAATTCTAAAACTAACTCAAGATTAACTTTTCACTTATGCAATCTAAAATAGTTTCTAACAACAATTGGTAATAAAGATCATTCAATCACTACAAGAAAATAATTCATTAAAAATGAATTGTTTCATATAAGAAATTAGCCGAAACAATTGTGAGAAACATATC
Source organism: Pinus taeda (assembly GCA_000404065.3). Classification (NCBI taxonomy): domain Eukaryota; kingdom Viridiplantae; phylum Streptophyta; class Pinopsida; order Pinales; family Pinaceae; genus Pinus; species Pinus taeda. Next base: position 119,565 of record APFE030303347.1, read on the forward strand.
GCATAATAAGTTATTCATACATTAAGCATAAACAGAATAGTCATCACCGTACAAAAGTGCCAAATGATAACTCAAACATTCAAGATTTCATATATAAAAACCTGAACATAAAATACTACTTTGACACATAAGCAGAAATTATTAAGAGATAAAAGTACCATTGATAACAAGTCCTACTCGTGAGCTTCAACAATATAGATTTATCTTCTCCTAATTCAATATCTACTAAGAGTACAGAAATGCATTTCAGTAGCAGACATTAAACATAGATATCAATAAATCTCGTTCCATTCATTCATCAAAACCTCCTCCGAGGGTGCAGGAGTGCATGTTCTGAGGAAATGTTTTTGACAATTTTCTAGACCCCTCTCTAAACGCATGAGAGGGGTTAAAATACTACTAATTAAAGACTAAAAATAGTTTATTACAAAAATATAGGAGGAGGTTTAAATAATCGTCCTCATCTAAGGCAAAAATACATTAAAAATAAAACTAAAACTGTATCTGGAAATTAACTATCTATGCACCTGTTCTCTGAGATCGCAAGCATTCAGCATCGGCTTCAGGAGTGTCGGTTGGCCGACCTCTGATTTTAGTTGTCCTGCGAAAACAGAATCGGCAACTGCTAGCACTATCTTACCAACAAAATTTGTAAGGCACTTGAGAGTCATGCATTGACTGTGCGGTTTATCCAAGTACTACCAGTAAGTGTCCCAATTCAACTTGGTTAACTTCTTAATTGACTATGTCTTTTCCTTAGCTTTTTGTCTCCATTTTTTCTATAGTTATTGTGCCTTTAGGAGAAATCCCTAAGCAATTCCTGATATTAGGTTTTCTCTATGCAGATTTTCATTGACACAGTCAATGACATTGTTCACGGCTGTTGTTGCTTCTTCCGCTACTTATTCTGCCTTTTTAACCTACGCATCCCACTTGTGGAACATCATTTCTTTGTGGGCTTCATTAATTTTGAGCAAGCCTGCTTTCTTCCCTTCCTTCGATTCTTGCCAAGTCAAATAATCAGAAATTTTTTTATCAATTAAATCATAGTCCAGTTGCAAATCCAAGACTTGACTTGTAATATTATCACTCATCTTGCAATGGGAGCTCCATTGCAATATTCTTTGGTAGAGTGCCACTTGTTATTGCAAGAGTTGGTCGTTCAAGGCAAGGGCTTCTGAGACGAACTATGTGATTTTAGGGTCATCTTTATGTGTTTTTAGCATAACCTATAATTGATGTTCCTTTTCGGCAAAATTGCTTTGATACCCCAGCTGCATCTGTTGAAAGTCCTGCTGTAATTTTTCTAATTTCTCCTCTGCTTCTCAGTTGGCACTGGCCTGTTGTAGCTATTGCTGCAAAACTGGGATTTGTTCCTCTCTATCCTTAAGTAATAGTTGTACCTCGAATGCTTTATTGATAGTATCAGAAGTATAGGCTCCTGCGATTTGGGATAACTTAGTCAAATTTTCAATAGGGTCAGTGGTAGGGTCTCACCAAAGGACATCTAGTTGCTCTGCCTCAGGTGAGAACACGTTGTCCAATTTCCATTTCTTTCTTTATCTTCTTACCACTACCTTGTGCTGCGGACTATAAAATACATCTAGAGGAGGAATATCCTCTATCTTCAACATGATTTCAAACAATGGGGTTATGGGAATATGCTCCATTTATGGAGCATTGTTGACTATTTCAATGATCTTATCTGTCATTGTCTGCACTGTGTTCTCAGGTGTCTTCGAGTTCTGCTCTTCAGTATTAATCAATTCATTAAATGTTTCCCACTCTTTATCCAACTAAGTTCTCACTGGATTTGGTGGTTGGATGAGGGGAGGGGGAACCTTCACCTGTGGTGTCGTCAAAACTTGTTGCTCTGGGTGCTCTTTAGATTGGGCAGTATCTCTAACTGGCCCTTCACTTTTATTATGGTCACTCTCGCACCGTTTAGAGCGTTCTGGTGATTCTTTCCCCGACTTAGACCTAGACTTGTCTGTACTCGAGCTTCCACTTAGACAAACGGTGGGAGTTGGTTCCCTTATTGGTTCTAAGCGCAACTTATCCAAGCGGATGTTTGCTAATCTCCTCTCTCTATAGAGTTTGAGTTCTTAGAATTCCGCTGGGGGAAATTGAATTTGAGCCATATGCAAAATGTCTTTCAGTGTGCTTTTCTGCTGGAAGATGTTATCAAAGAGATCATCTTCTTTGGTGAATACCTTTATTTTGACAACCGTAGTAAAAAAATTTATGACATCATAGGGATCGAATTGTCTCCCTGGAAATTTAAACAGTCGTAGACTTAACATGTTGTCTACTTCTTTGAATGCATGACCTAAATCAAACAGTAAAAAAGCCCCACAGGCCACAGGGAATTGCAGCCAGACGACCTTCTTCTTGTCTTTCAATTCTTTGCTCATTCCTCCAACCCTATAGGTCTAGTAGGCAATTTCTCGAGCCAATAACTTATCAGAAACATGCAAGGGTAGCACATGAGGGGAAGCGATGCTTCCGAATACTCTGATGTAAGTGAAAAACTCTTTTCCAAACCATCTTCCGACAGGGAGAATATCAACTTTCGCTTCGGGGGAAAATATTGGGGCGTCCTTATTATACAACATTCTATGAAGAGGTAACATAACTCCATGACAAATTCTGTAAAAACGTGGGATAAATTTGGAATCCCACAATTCCTTATGGTAAATGTGAATGGGCAATGGATTTTGTATAGTCCACTTCCAACCCATTAAAGGAAATTTGGAAACATAACAGATTGCATCCATAACATAAGCAGCTAAAAATAAAGGAGGACAAATCCTCTAGGAGGGAGTTCTTTTAGACTGGTAGTTCCAAATAGCCAAGGCTAAATTATCAGACAATATCTGGGCCCAATCCATAACAATGGCGTTAGTGGCCACATCTAATAGGGGTAGCCACTCGGATGGAAACTTGTTGATATCAGGCCTTCCAAATAGCCTACATAGCATAGCAGTAGCAAAACAATAAGGGGAGGAGAGGGAACTAGTATTGTACATACCATGTTTGTCCTTTTTCAATGGTTCTTCCTTTGCTGACCAATTCTTGGTGCACTTCACCAAATATTCATTTTATTTGGTGAACTTCTCCACGAACTGCTTGTTGTAGCTTGCCTGCGGCTCTGGTAAATGATACATAAGCCTTAAATCCTATGGGGTAAATGACCCAATGAGCTCCTGGCTCCGAGAATTGAATTGTCTGTCTATTATATCAGCAGTGTCCAATACCCACTTAACCATGTCTGTATATGGAAGTATCTTAGGTCTTGTTGCTATTCGATGCAGGAATGAACATGCAAGTTCAGTAATCGATGCTTCAGATGACCCGCGTGAGTCTGCTGTTACTGTAACTTTCATAGCTCTGGGGTTTTCTTCTTCGAGCAGACTATACATGCCTTCACAAGTGGATATGCCAGATTCTTTGGTACAAGTGGTGTCTCTGAATAAGGGTGTCATCTCTGTTTTCTCAGCAATTAGAGCTTTTCCCTTCTTTCCCATTACGTTCTGTACATTGCTCTGTATATTATTCTGCTTGCTGCTCCTGCAAGTTTACAAGTAAGGAAAGAATAATGGTAAGAGATAAGGTGACGGGAAAGCTCTTAATTCTAAAATCATATCAAATATATCACCCTACGTGAAACAACCTTTCGATCAGATCTAAATCTTATCTCATAAATGACCATCAATAAACCACTAAGTTGATATTAATGCCAATAACTCGGTATCGGAGTACGAGAAATATTTCATTGAACAATGAGCCTTGCTAATCTGCAATAAAGCGATTTTACGATTTGCTTTGCAATATCGCTAATCGTTTTCATTAAGAATCATTTATTTCTTTATGTGACCACGAGATGCGGTTTGCGAGATGCTTTATCGCATATCGCAGGATCGGGATGTTTTATCTTAGGTGGTGCTTATGGCATATGAAAGCTGCGATGTGCGATGAGTCTTCAAAGCGCGTGATCTCGCATATCGCGCTTTCACGATTTCGAAAATTTGTTTATATGATGTCCTCCATTACCCCTTTGCAATGCGATGTTTTATTGTTAAGAGAATGATTTTATTTGAAACTTATCATAAAACTTAAGTTTTTTTGGGTTTTGCGGATGTTTTCCTAAGTTTATGATAGTGTGTTTTATTCAAAGGGAATTATAAGTGCTAGTTTTTTCTTTTTTAGAAGGGTCCCCATTTATTTAGTTTTATTACTAATACTAAATAAAAAAAGGGGGGTTGTTGCTGGCCACTACAATTGGCGATTCACTAGGAAGAATTAATTATCTCTGATTATCTTTTGAATTTTCTAAAACTTCCAAAACAAAAATGTTTTCTGGAAAATCAAACTTTATTATAGAAATATGAAGTGCATCATGCTTTTAGCCATTAATGGTAGTTTGTTTCTTCGATGCTAATTCTGGTTATTTTCTTCCCAAAGTTAGTCATTGTATTTACATCAGCCACTACTTGGTTTATAAAGATAAAAACAAAGACATCTTTGTAGATCAGTTTTAAGTATGCTCTTTGTCGTAGGTAGAGCCTCTGCTGCCAGCAACCGTTCATAGCCTCAACAGGGTTACCTATTACCCATCAATGATCTTGTATCCTACTTTAAGAAATATACAATTTTCAAAGATAAATCCATATCCAAACTTATTGCTTTTGTTTTCTTTTAATTCTTAAAGAACAATGTCTTGGTTTGGTAGCCAAATTATGACAGTGACATTCACTTGATTTATAACTTTGCTGAACATGCTGGCTCGTGATGAGACCCCTTATCTTTTGATTGCAATAATCTTGAGTCATTGCCCTGTTTTGGTATGCAGTTTTGGCAATGTCAGCAAGTTATAATATATATGATCATGATAAGTCGGCTCGTGATGAGACCTCTTATTATTTAAGTCTATAGTGTATCATTGGATTATTCCTTGAAACTTGTAATTTCCTAGGTGAGGAGGAAGTCATTGGTTCCTTAAGAATAGCTTTGGACGACAATTATAGAGTTTTTGAAGACAACTTTTCTACAGAGAACCTTCATTTTGTTATTGATGCTTTTCATGACTGATATAAAACAAATTCCCACTAAAGGTTGTTTTTTATAAAAAATTGTAAGGCCGAAACTAGTAAAATTTTCAAGCTTGTAGCACTTGACTGTATCTTTTAATAATAATGATCGATTTTCCAAATCAGTTCTATTTATACAAGTGAAAAACAAAATCTAAAAGAAACACCTATCTTTTTCGTGAAATTCAAAGGTAACCATTTACAACTTGTTTTATTATCAAAATAAAGCTATAAACAATAATTTAAAAAAATAGAAGAGGTCATCTTCTATGGAAGTATTTTTTAAGGAGCTGCCCATTAACAGGTAAAGATTCTTTTTTCCCTACTAAATCTTGCAACATGAAAGTCGATGGACCTATAATTTCACCAATTTGGAATGGTCCAAGCCACATTCGCTGGAATTTGGAATGTTTTCCTTTTTCTTCGTGAGCCTTATCCCATTTCAATACTAAATCTCCAATTTGAAAATCCTTCCTAGATACCATGTTTGAATCGAAGGAAGCCTTTACTAATGCTTGATGATGAGCGTGTGTAATTTTAGCCTGTTCTCGTTGCTCTTCTAGCTTAAGGATCTGTAGTTGTCTTAGTTGTAAAGATGAAGATGGTGTTTCATCAATAAATTGAACTAAGGCTAAAGAAGGAATTGCTATATGAGTTGGGAGAACTACTTCTTTCCCATAAACTAAATTAAAGGGAGAAGTGCCAATGGAAGCCTTTTGAGTTATTCGGTCTGCCCACAGAGCATACATCAAAGATTTGTGCCAACTTTTATGATTCTGATCAATGGTTTGCTTAATGATTCTAATTAAGTTTTTATTTGTTGATTCAGCCAACCTGTTCCCTTGTAGGTAATAATTGGCAGAATATTTAAGCTTAAAACCTCTTTTAAGTGCAAATTCAGTCATAGTATTGCCAGAAAAATATGATGCATTGTCAAACATTAAAGCAGAATGTAAACAAACTTGGTAATTATGAACTGATCTATGAAATCGATGATATGTTTAGCATTAGCTGTCTTGAGAGGAACTGCTTCTACCCATTTAGTAAAATAATATGTAGTTGTAAGGATGTACCTATGCTGTTTAGAAGAATGAGGAACGATCTCACCTATTATATCCAATCCCCATTGATCAAATGGTTGATCAATATTGACTAGTTGCAATGGCAATGATGGTTTCTTCTGTCTTCCGGCAACAGTTTGACAAATTTGACATTTCCTTACATAGCTATGTACATCTTTAAATAGTGTAGGCCAATAGTATCCTACACGCAAAATTTTATGTGTTGTAGCATCTCCCACATAATTTCCACTTGCTGGACCATCATGGAGTTCCTGCAACACTTTTTTAGCTTCAAATTTCTCAAGACATCGAAGAAGAACATAATCATAATTCATCTTAAAAAACACATCATTTACGAGTTGATATTGTTTGGCTTTTAATCTCAGGGCTCTTTTCTTTGTATAATTCAGATTTGAAGGAGCATATCCATTTTTTAGATAAAATATGATATCAGCATATCTCGATTCAATATCGTTTGGGCTTACCTCATACATTTGTACCTCTTGATTTGGAGATGGTATTTCAGAAATAAGCGATGCTCCAGCCAACATCTTGCATAAGCCTTGACCTTTTACAATATTTGTTGGCCTGATCTCAGTGTCGTATTATTGTAGGGCAGTGACCCAATTTGCTCTCTTTTCACCCACATCTCTCTGCACTAAGAGATTTCTTACCACTAGAAATGGTACTATGATCTTTGTATGGGTCTTGAGAAGAAAGGGTCTAAAATGTTTGATCGCTTTGAAAACAGCATAAGCTTATTTCTCAACGTCATAATAATTAAATTTAGCCCCTTACAAATTTGAACTAAAGAAGGAAATTAGGGCTTCCACTTTGTCTTGATTGGCTTGAGTGAGTATTACAGCATATGACTTCTCAGAGGCAAATGTATACAAAATGAAAGGATCGGAAAAATTTGGAGTTGCTAGGGATGGGGCATTAACAATCTCTTGCTTAATCAAATTGAACGCTTCATATTTTTATTGGCCCCATTTAAAGAGTGAATTTTTCTTGATCATTGCTTATAACAGCGACACAATTCTTGAGAAGCCTAGAACAAATATTTTAACAAAATTAATTTGGCCGAGAAAGGATTGCATAGCTTTCTTATTATGTGGTAAGGATATTTCGGAAATTTCTTTAATTCTATTTGGATCAATATGGATTCCAGATTTGACACTATAAATCCAAGAAGTTTTCCTTCACTTAATGCAAAAAAGGACTTTTTTGTATTAAGTGAAATCCCATACCTTTGACAACTTTGGAAGATCCGTTTTAAGTCTCTGAGGTGATTACCACCTTTTTTAGAATATATTGTTATGTCATCCAAGTAAATCACCACTGATTTGTTTACTAATCCCTTAAATGTGATATCCATGCCCCTTTGAAATGTGGTGCCAACGTTAATCAGCCCAAAAGGCATCTTTTGATATGCATAAGTACCCCATTTGGTTCTAAATGTTGCTTTTAGCTGATCGTCAGGATGGACCAAAACCTGGTTGTAGCCGGAGAAACCATCTAAAAAGGACATTAATTCTGATCTTGCAACCGCTTGCAATATTATTTCCATAGGAGGCAGGGGAAATTATCCTTTTGGCAAGCTTTGTCAAGATTTCAAAAGTCGATACAAATTTGAATGTCTTCGTTTTTCTTTCTGACTGGAACCAAGTTGGAAACCCATCTAGAACGTCGAACCGGAAAAATAATTTTGGCTTTCAATAATTTATTGAGCTCATATTTAATCTGACTTTCTAGATTAGGATGGATCTTCCTCAGCTTTTGTTGGACAAGTTTTTCATCAGCTATCATCAGGATAATATGCTAAATGATTGAAGTGTTGTAAGTCTTAAGGTCATCGTAATTCCAGGCTAAGACACTTTTATACTGTTTCAAGAGCCGAACAAAGGCTAATTTTTCTTCTAGGGCTAGGCCAAGACCTAGGTTGATGTTTTGTCGCTTGGTATCTGTTCCTAGATTTACTAATTCATAGTTCAGGGTTGAACTCTGAAGTTTTGAATATGTAGACCTTTTAAATCGGTCTTTCAAATTGTATAGGTCTTCCAAGTTGACTACAGATTTTGGTATGGCATTGTTAGTGCTCTCTTGTTGTAACTGCGTGTCATGTTGGTCCTCGTCAATTATCTGATTAGTGTAAGATTCTTCTGATGTCAGGGAACTTACAATATCAGGGTCATCGTTAAAAATTCTCCAGTTGGTAACATTATCAGGGATGGAGGGCCTAAAGATCAATTTGATCGAGAATATATCTAGGCTATAGTCTTTTGAGGGAATGAGCTTGGAAGCTACATTAGCTAGGAGGTCAGCACTAGCATTTTGGAGTTTGGGAATGGATGAAATATTGAATGCTGTAAAATGTTCAGTCAGATCTTGCACTAAAGATTGATAATGTTTTAAATGACCTGATAAACAATGTATAGTATTTTGTACATGTTTAATAACAATCTTAGAGTCTCCGAAGACTTGAGATACTTGATATCTAGTCTGATCGTCTTGTACAACCCTTGCACTAAAGCTTCGTATTCTACAGTGTTGTTTGTGCAATCAAACTCAAGTCTACAAGTTAGCATGGTTTTATTCCCTTCTAGACTAACTAATACACATCCTGCTCCTGCTCCATCGTTAGACTTAGATTCGTCAAAAAATAATTTCCAGAATAAAGAGTTATTTACAGGACTATCTACAAAATTAACGCATTTAGAACTATTTGTTTGAGAAAAGTTTTTTACTTGAGACAAAACATAACGTTCTAAATAAGGTGAAGTATGAGCATTAAAATTTCCTAAGAAAGAGTCAACAGAATAGTTGTCAATTATATTGTTATTGTATGCTATAGGTTCATTTTCTCCTTCCAATTCCATCACTATGTATTTTTGGTGTCTTTCTCGCTCAATCTTTATCTGATTCGGTTTACCATTGTAAGGGAGCCACATGTGTGATCAGTCGATCGCAAAGTATCCATGAAGCTTTTCAGGCCAATCCCTACTAAGAATTAAACCATAAAATTCAAGAATATCTGCAACTAAAATATCAATGACTTGACATACCTTTGGATTAGACGATAGCCTTATGGTAACTTGATTTAGTTCACCAATTACTTCAACCTGCGATCGGTTCAACTAAACTATGCATACTGCAGATTTTTGAGGTTGGACGTTTAACTTTGCACATATTATTTTAGGCAAGATATTAGATGAAGCTCCTGAATCTACCAAACAATTATGCAAGTTTTTATTGAAAATTTCATAAGTAAGAAGGAATGGGGGAGTATGGGATTTTGACCTACCTCCAATTAAAGCAATATCATTTGGATCAACTTTATTTGCCATATTAGTTGGAGGTCTTCCCATTTAATGAGAAGTTTGCAAGATTACAGTGGTAGGCAGAGGTGCAACAGGTATTGCATGTAACTCTTTCAAAAGTAGCTTCTGTTGATGTTTTAATTTGCTCAGTTTGTGAAAAGTAATGTTAGCCCTAGTCTTCTTCATGTCTTCAACGATATTATACTCCATCTCATCAAAGAAAATCAGTGTTTTAGATGGAGTTGATGAATTGGATTGGACTGGGCTTGTTTGAGTCGCTTTTGGTGATGATTTCTTACCTGCAACTTTATCCTTGGATACTGAGCTTGTGCTCTTCTGTTTAGAACTAGGTTGTGGAGGATCGAGTTGATTTCTACTTCTGGTACTGACTGGTGATGCCTCTTGATCCTCTTCGTATGTAAGAATGAAGTCCCACATTCCCTGTAGCTCTACAACTTCATCTTCATCTATAGGTTCTTCATTAAAAACTTCTTCTTCTTATCCTTCAGATGAATCTGCATTTGTTATAGCATTGGGAGGCTTTGAATCAGTTGAAGGATTTTTTCTATAAGGCTTGTAGGGTTTCTTAGAAGAAGTCTCTACTACTTGTCTTTTAATGTCAACTATTTCGTTAGACATGGTTTTTAAGACTTTCTACAATCCCTCTAAATCAAATGGGTCCTTTAATTGCTTTTTCTTAGGATCATCTCTAAAAGTAACCTTCTTAGATTTTCTTTCATCGACAGTGTTTTTCTTTTCTAAATCTAAGATACGTTTTTCTACCGCTATCACTTCCTTCATTTTTTTGGCCAATGTTGTCTTGGCAGCCCTATCAACAAAGATCGCTATGTTCGATGGTAAAGCAGATATGTACCATTCACTTCGGACTTCTTTGCTAGGCTTGGAAGCAGTCGGAATTTTGTTCAAAAGCTTATTGAAACGCGAGTTAAAATATTTGATAGGTTCTCTTGATTCAGTCTTTAGATTCAATAGATCATTGATCAATGCTGTCGTAGATCTATCATCGCCAAACTTTGTCAAGAATTGCTCTTGGAAAATGTCCCAACTAGTAATGGACCCTGATGGTAATGAAAAATACCAGGATCCGGCTGTTGCTTGTAAAGTATAAGGAAAAAGTCTAACAATAGTGTCTTCATTTCTAAGTCCATTTAAATTTATGGATAACATAAAGTTGTTTATTTGTTCTTCTACTAGCGTGCCTGCTTCAGGATTAAACTTGGGCAGCCATTTTTCAGGATGGGCCGATAATTGACTCAAGGAGGCAGGCATTGAGACTACCCCTAGATTATTCCATGGGTTTTGAGCCATCGTTGAATTACTAACAGAGGCAAGCGCAGACGAAGTTCCTTGTGGTAGGGATGAGGATGTTAAAGTTCCAGTACTCTGATGGACAACAACTTGAAGTGGAGGGGTGGATGGTTGACTTTGCAATGGAGAAGTCGGAATGGATGTTGATGATGAAAGAGTCTCACTATCAGACCCTTGAGGTGACTTCCTTGCTCTTTTCCTTTTAGGTAGAGGTAATTCAGTTGGTTCAATACCAAACTTTTCACTCTGTAATATGGTAAGAGGATGAGAATGATTGTATTGAAAAGTCACACTACCTTCAGATATTTCAGACTTTTGCGGTGATATGGAAAATCCTTGAAGTTTTGGATTAAAGACTCAACTTCAGGAGATTCGATAGTAGATTTCTCTGAAATGTTTGGATTTGTGGTAGTGGTTGTTGTTTTCTCAACTTCTCGCTTAAGATTTAAAGACTCGGAATGCAATGGAGAAGTCGTGGGAGATGTTGAGGGAGATTTACTCTCAGAATGGTATTTAGATTTAGATTTACTAGACATTCACGGTTCAGACCTTCCTTCTAGCGCCAAATATGTTAAAGCCTTGAAAATCAGGTCTACAACAAGGGGGATACCCACCCGGTCTGGACCTTGAAAGCAACTCCTTTTCCGTTTGGGATGGTGGGTTCGATTGGGGATAATGGGACTAGTTTCCCAATTTGTATGTGATGATAAGAGTTGATGTTTCCCTTTCTAAAGATTTCTAAATAAAATCCTTTTAATCTAAGTCTAATTTAAAACATGCAATTGTATTCTAATGAACAGAAACATCTAATTCTAAAACTAACCTGGGATTAACTTTTCACTTATGCGATCTAAAATAGTTTCTAACAACAATTGGTAATAAAGATCATTCAATCACTACAAGAAAAGAATTCATTAAAGATGAATTGTTTCGTTTAAGATATTAGCCGAAACAATTTTGAGAAACATATCGCATAATAAGTTATTCATATAGTAAGCGTAAACATAATAGTCATCACCATACAAAAGTGCCAAATGATAACTCAAACATTCAAGCTTTCGTATATAAACAACTAAACATAAAATATTACTTTGACACATAAGCAGAAATGATTAAGAGATAAAAGTACCATTGATAACAAGTCCTACTCATGAGCTTCAGCAATATAGATTTATCTTCTCCTAATTCAATATCTACTAAGACTACAGAAATGCATTTCAGTAGCAGACATTAAATACAGATATCAATAAATCTCGTTCCATTCATTCATCAAAACCTCCTTCGAGGGTGCAGAAGTGCATGTTCTGAGGAAACATTTTTGACAAATTTATGGACCCCTCTCTAAATGCATGAGAGGGGTTAAAATACTACTAACTAAAGACTAAAAATAGTTTATTACAAAAATATAGGAGGAGGTTTAAATAATCGTCCTCATCTAAGGCAAAAATAAATAAAAAATAAAACTAAAACTATATCTGGAAATTAAATATCTATGCATTTGTTCTCTGAGATCGCAAGCATTCAGCATCGGCTTCAGGAGCATTGGTTGGCTGACCTCCGATTTTAGTTGTCCTGCGAAAACAGAGTCGGCAAGTGCTAGCGCTATCTTCTTGGTAGAATTTGTAAGGCACTTGAGAGTCATGCATTGACTATGCGGTTTAACCAAGTACTATCAGTAAGTGTCCCAATTCAACTTGGTTAACTTCTTAATTGACTTTGCCTTTTCCTCAGCTTTCTGTCTCCAGTTTCTCTATAGTTGTTGTGCCTTTGGGAGAAATCCTGGAGCGGTCTCTGATATCAAGTTTGCTCTATGCAGATTTTCATTGACACAGTCAATGACATTGTTCACGGCTGTCGCTGCTTCTTCTGCTGCCTGTTTTTCCTTTTAATCTGTGCATCCCACTTATGAAACAACATTTCTTTGTGGGCTTCATTAATTTTGAGCAAGCGTGCTTTCTTCCCTTCCTTCGATTCCTGCCAAATCAAATAATCAGAAATTCTTTTATCAATTAAATCATAGTCGAGTCGCAAATCCACGACTTGACTTGTAATTTTATCACTCATCTCGCAATGGGAGCTCCATTGCGATATTCTTTGGCAGAGTGCCTCTTGTTGTTGCAAGATTTGGTCGTTCAAGGTAAGGGCTTCTGAGACGAACTATGTGATTTTGGTGTCTTTTTTATGCATTTCTAGCATAGCCTGTAATTGATGTTCCTTTTCGGCCAAGTTGCTCTGATACCCTAGCTGCATCTGTTGAAAGTCCTGTTGTAATTTTTCTAATTTCTCCTCTGCTTCTCGGTCGACACTGGCCTACTGTAGCTATTGCTACAAAACTAGGATTTTTTCCTCTCTATCCTTAAGTAGTAGTTGTACCTCAGACGCTTTATCGATAGTAGCAGAAGCATAGGCTCATGCGATCTGGGATAACTTAGTCAAATTTTTAGTAGGGTCAGTGGTAGAGTCTTGCCAAAGGACATCTAGCTACTCTACCTCAGGTGAGAGCACGTTGTCCAATTTCCATTTCTTTCTTTGTCTTCTTACCATTGCCTTGTGTTTTGGACTATAAAATACATTTAGAGGAGGAATCTCCTCTATCTTCAGCATGATTTCAAACGATGAGGTTATGGGAATATGCTCCATTTTTTTAGCGTTGCTGATTGTTTCAATGACCTTATCTGTCATTGTCTGCACTGTATTCTCGGGTGTCTTCATGTTCTGCTCTTCAGTATTAATCAATTCATTAAATGTTTCCCACTCTTTATCTAGCTCAGTTCTCACTGGCTTTGGTGGCTAGATGAGGGGTTTGGGAACCTTCACCTGTGGTGTCGTCAAAACTTGTTGCTTTGGGTGCTCTTTAGATTGGGCAGTATCTCTAACTGACACTTTACTTTTATTATGGTCACTTTCGGATCGTTTAGAGCGTTCTGGTGATTATTTCCCAGACTTAGACCTAGACTTGTCTACACCCGAGCTTCCACTTAGACTAACACTGGGAGTTGGCTCCCTTATTGGTTCTAAACGCAGCTTATCCAAGGGGATGTTTGCTAATCTCTTCCCTCTGTAGAGTTTGAGTTCTTGGAATTCCGCTGGGGGAAATTGAATTTGAGCCATATGCAAAATGTCTTTCTGCTGGAAGATGTCATCAAAGAGATCATCTTCTTTGGTGAATACCTTTATTTTGACAGCCATAGTAAAAAATTTTATGACATCATAGGGATCGCATTGTCTCCATAGAAATTTAAACAATCGTAGACTCAGCATGTTATCTACTTCTTTGAATGCATGACCTAAATCAAACAGTGAAAAGGCCCCACAGGCCACAGGGAATTGCGGTCAAACGACCTTCTTCTTGTCTTTCAATTCTTTGCTCATTCCTCCAACCCCGCAGGTCTGGTAGGCAATTTCTCAAGCCAATAACTTATCAGGAACATACAAGGGTAGCACATGAGGGGAAGCGATGCTTCCGAATACTCTGATGTAAGTGAAAAACTCTTCTCCAAATCATCTTCCAACACGGAGAATATCAACTTCCGCTTCGGGGGAAAATCTTGGGGCGTCCTTATTACACAACATTCTGTGAAGAGGTAACATAACTCCATGACAAATTCTGTAAAAATACGAGATAAACTTGGAATCCCACAATTCCTTATGGTAAATGTGAATGGGCAAGGGATTCTATATATTCCACTTCCAACCCATTTTAGGAAATCTAGAAACAGAACAGATTACATCCATAACATAAGCAACTAAAAAGAAAGGAGGATAAATCCTCTGGGAGGGATTTCTTTTAGACTTGCAGTTCCAAATAGCCGAGGCTAAATTATCAGACAATATCTGGGCCCAATCCATAATAGTGGCGTTAGTGGCTGCATCTAATAGGGGTATCCACTCGGATGAAAACTTGTTGATGTCAGGCCTTCCAAATAGCCTGCATAGCATAGCAGTAGCAAAACAATACGGGGAGGAGAGGGAACCAGTACTATACATACCATGTTTGTCCTTTTTCAATGGCTCTTCCTTTGCCAACCAGTTTTTGGTGCACTCCACCAAATCTTCGTTTTCTTTGGCAAACTTCTCCACGAATTGCCTGTTGTAGCTTGCCTGCGGCTCTGGTAAATGATACATAAGCCTTAAATCCTGTGGGGTAAATGACCCAATGAGCTCCTAGCTCCGAGACTTGAATTATCTGTCTGTTATATCAGCACTTTCCAATACCCACTTGACCATGTCTGTATATGAAAGTATCTTAGGTCTTGCTGCTATTCGGTGCAGGAATGAACATGCAAGTTCAGTAATTGATGCTTCAGATGACCCGCATGAGTCTGCCGTTACTGTAACTTTCATAACTCTAGGGTTTTCTTCTTCGAGCAGAATGTACATGCCTTCCCAAGTGGATATTCCAGATTCTCTGGTACAAGTGGTGTCTTTGAATAAGGGTGTCATCTCTGTTTTCTCAGCAACCGGAGCTTTTCCCTTCTTTCCCATTACGTTCCGCACACTGCTTTGTATATTATTCTACTTGCCGCTCCTACAAGTTTACAAGTAAGGAAAGAATAATGGTAAGAGATAAGGTAATAAGAAAGCTCTTAATTCCAAAATCATATCAAATATATCACCCTAAGTGAAACAATCTTTTGATCAGATCTAAATCTTATCTCATAAATGACCATTAATAAATCACTAAGTTAACATTAATGCCCATAACTCGGTATCGGATTACGAGAAATATTTCATTGAACAATGAGCCCTGCTAATCTGCGATAAAGCGATTTGCGATTTGCTTCGCAATATCATAGATCGCAATATCGCTAATCCTTTTCGTTAACAATCATTTATTTCTTTATGCGACAACGACATGCAATTTACGAGATGCTTTATCTCATATCGCAGGATCGAGATGTTTTCTCTTAGGTGGTGCTTATGGCATATGAAAGCTACGATGTGCGATGAGTCTTTAAGGCGCGCGATCTCGCATATCGCATTTTCGCGATTTCGAAAGTTTGTTTATATGATGTCCTCCATTACCCTTTTGCGATGCGATGTTTTATTGTTAAGAGAACGATTTTATTCGAAACTTATCATAAAACTTAAGTTTTTTTGGGTTTTGCGGATGTTTTCCTAAGTTTATGATAGTGTGTTTTATTCAAAGGGAATTATAAGTGCTAGTTTTTTCCTTTTTAGAAGGGTCCCCATTTATTTAGTTTTATTACTAATACTAAATAAAAAAGGGGGGTTGTTGCTGGCCACAACAGCTCCATAGGATCTCCTTCTCCTCTTTCGAGCTTGAACCTTGTAAGTGTCAGAAAAAACTTGCAAACAAAATCAAACCTTCAAAATAACCTTGAGCTTCGATACCAAACAGATCTGTAATGCAAAGTTGAAGGTGATCAGGAAATTTGCAAGTAATTTTTTTTGTCCTTTAAGCAATGAATCACTTTGCAAAAGCACATAAAATAATGATTTTAAAACCCAATTAACAACATAAAAACATAAACAAATATACCATATACAGTAACACAAGACAACAAAATGATAAAGGAGTTGACCCCTCCTGGGCTACATCTCCTAGTCCAGCTTCCAATGTTGGGCCTCTTTTATCAAGTGCTCAAATTTGTGTTTACATGGATTTACAGTTCTCAGAATGTAAAAATAATGTCTCCAATGGCTCCAAAATTATAAAAAACCCAAGTTGGGCTCTTGTTGGGCTCAATTTGACCAAAAACTGAAGAAGTTATGCTCTAGATAAGTTTTGCTGCTAACTCCTCTATAAAATGGACTCCTCTGGTAACTGTTCTACGAATTCCGCAATTCCAGGGATTGTCAAGCGTCATTTTCACTCGACACTAGAAAGATTCTCGTCGGTTCGAGTGCAATTTGTTGGTTCCTTTTAATGACCATTGATGCCTTTTGGCGGAAAATTAGGGCCACATGGGCCATATGCCTAAGGGCTGGGATTAATTTCCCACTATAGCCACCATAGGCCCCATGACCCCGTGTCGTCAATCCTATCATCTCCACAAAACTCAGTGTTGTTACCCAAAATTGTGCACCTTTGCATCTATCCTACATCCATGGTTCGATTTGTGCCATGTGACTTCGGTCCTAGGCTTATCCCCAAGTCCCTCTCCTGCGAGCATTCAGTTCTGCGACGGATTGATCCTGTGGTGACTATGTGACCATGACTTAGGGCCTATCCCCAGCCCTCTTCCCGTTACCAACTATAGTGACACGATCCTATGAATCTCCATATGCCCTCAACTTGGCCTCATACCTTAGCTCCCGACCTATCAACACTCCACTCTGATCCGCCTCTGGTTATATGATATGTGGTTAGACCTTAGGCTGGGGCTAAGCCCCAAACCCTTGGTCGCTCTACCCATGATCTCATGGGTTGTGTAGTGACAAGGGGCCAAGGGCTTAGCCCCGACCTCTTCCCCCAACCTTTAACAGCTGGAAGTTTAAATATAATTTCGTTGCTATGTAGGTTAAGATACACCTAGAAACATAACAGTAAGGCACTGTGTTGCCATGCTCAAGGTCTTGTGTTTGATCCTCCTTGGTGACAATTCTCCCTTAACAAAATTTTGCACAACCCTAGGGTGCCACAGACAACCTGTGATTGGGCCATGTGGCAACCATTGAGCCAACAAAATCCACCATAACTAATCAAAACTTTCCAAATCGAACCAATCAAATGAGGCCACTTGGCAGCCTTCCATTGTACCGAGAATCGCAGTCACCTTGCCCAGCCACCCTATCCAATCAGTGTACGGACTGCCCAGTGAGTATTCTTGCATCCAACCTACAATTTTTTTACCTGTTTGGGAAAACAATCAGAACATGATATCGAGAGCATACAATATTGGTTTTGAACGATTCAATTTGCGTTGGATTCAAGTAGGCAAGCTCTACACTTTGGCATTGGTTTCAAACACTTTTGAACACCTTGAATTTTGAGCACTTTACTGATCCCTTGGATCACTAACAACACAACTGATAAGATTGATACATAAGATTACAAGTTTCAATATTTATTGGAACTCTAACACCCCCCATAAGCGAAACATAGGGAGGATTGAATGGTGGCTATTGGCTCTTGTTGAGGTTGTGTTAGTTTTGGTTAATGTACATAGAAAGCCTACATTATATAGCAATGGAGGAGGCCCAATGTCGGATAAGGATAACTACGACAACTAGACACATGAAAATCCTTATGTGAGCTTACAACTCACCATACTTAGCTCATAGGGAAATGAAGCGTTTGAAAAGCGAATTCCAACACCCCTTAAGCGAAACATAGGGAGTAACTAAGAAAAAGAAAACAAAAAATGGGTCCCAGCAACAAGGCCTAATTAGGTACCCATTTACAAACTCTCATAAGAAGAGAAAGAGAGAAAAACATGTAGGAAAAATCCCCGCCCCCCCTTCCCCCCCACCAAAAAGAGAGAAATATGACAATGCTCAAATTATCATAGAGCTGAAATTGTAGATCCCATAATGATCCACTGAATGGAAAAAACATAGGCTTGCTCCAATCAAGAAGTATGAAATGTTCAAGTACCAAAATTTTGAAGATGAGAGTTGTGAAACTTCAATGAGTTCGGTCGATCTCTAAAGTAGGATTGTTGTAGAGGCACGACAGTGACAAACACTATTAACTTCTCCAAAAAAGTTTCAGAGAAACTAGGTGTTGGTAAAGAACCAGAACAAAGGCTAAAAAAAGAAGCAACACCATCAACCAACAAACAAACAATGAGGCCTGTAAATATGGAAACCTTAGCTCAATCATTGTACAACAACAATCCTAGAGTTGTTTGAACACCATCACCATCACACTGAAATGTCAACATCTAATACCCCCCCCTAAAACACAATTGAGGAAGGAGCAAGGATCAATAGTCTTCGTTGTCAACAAATTCCCCCCCATAAGCACAACTAAGGGAACAATGGAAATCAACAATGAACAACTATTGCAACACAATGATATGAATTCTTAAAGCATTGGTTCAAATGATGCCATGACCATTCATCGATCGATCCAGAGTCGTTCCTGATGGTTGGCACTAGTCTACAATTCATTCTTTCACGTGATCTGAATGTTGGACTACTAGTTGACCAATAATGTTGATGCTAGGGTAATCTCTTCTGATTAGGATGTGCAAATGGCTTAGTTTGTTCCTCTATAGACTCAAAGTTGAGCAACACTAATTTCTTTTAGAATGACACTTGGAGCCATGTCATCAATTTGTTTATCAGGATGAGTAGGAGCATTTTCTTCAAGCACCTCACAATTAGATGTAGGTGATGAGGCATCGACATGATCGTATCTAAGACCTTCTCTTGATGTCTGAACTAAAGGTTAATAGGTGCAACAATTCCTTGCCCACTCTTCCCAAGTGCTCCTCCGATATATATCCTAGTTTTCTGCGCAATCGAGATCTAATACCAGTAGTATGGTTTTCAAAACTGGGTGTGACAATAGCATGCAATGATTCATGATCATTTGCATCAACCATTTGACAATCAACATCATCAAGTGTGGAAGAAGGAGAGCTTGGCACCTTAACATCAATTGTCTCCATCTCAAATTTGTGAAGATGACTAACTTCCTATTCAAGTTCCTGCTTAGACTATTGCAACTTTTGAATGACCTCATCCTTCTCAATCAAATTTTGAGACAAGGCATCATAATCTTGTTTCAAAAAATGATATTGCTCCACCATTGTTTTTTTAAACAATCAATCTCCATAATGTGTTGATTATTTTTCTCTTCCAGTTGCTTCTTCAAATTTGAGTCAAAAAAAGACTCAACTTCCCCCTGCAAAACATCAAGGAGATCAATCTTCTCTTGAAATTCATCTGCATATATTGGAGATATTTTCCCATGGTTGATTCCAAATGTTCAACCTTGTGGATTTTCTCAGCTACTAATCTTTGCAACTTATTTTTAAGAGTTTCATTCTTTGCTTGCAAAAGGGCTACCACTGACTGCAATTGAAGGATGTCTTTACGAAGTTCATCTGTTGCCTTCTTCTTACGGAGCTCTTGCAACCTTTTACCCATATTGACATCACAAAGTTGGCAAATGTGTTTCCACTAGCCACAAAGGCAAAACTCCTACAAAAAATGTTGATGATGACAATAAAAGATTCTTTACACTTCCAAAAATGACACAAGTGAGATCAATCCAACTAAATCTGCATGGCTAGCAAATCAAGGAAGCATTTCATAACCCAAGGTATAATAGAAGAGAATGCCCAAATCTCTTTTTACCTAGTGAAAAAACACTAAGTAATATCTACCCAATGCTTTTCCTCCTTTTTAAAGACCAATAACTTTTGCCAAGATTTTATTTATTTATTTTTTTAACTCAATAAAATTTGCCCCAATTTACTTTCAAAAGAAACTTTTCCCTTTTTGTTTTTATTATTTAGCAAATTTAAGAGTATTGAATTACTCACAAGCTTATGTAAAATTTATAGGATTGAATGGTGGCTATTGGCTCTTGTTTATTGATGGAATAGTGTCGAGTTTCTCTATGCTTCTTTGTGCTCTAGATAAATTGCTTTTTGTACTCATTAGTGATGTTATAGAAGTTATTTATATTTGGTTCACTATATTGTATAAGGCTCAATTTTTGGGATGTCATATATTGGTTATATTGGTTTGGTTTGGTTGTGAGGAATGTTGTAATGGATTTGTAATAGATCAATGGTTTTCTTAGACTATATATGATAATATGACAATTGTTTATATTTGGTTCACTATATTGTACAAGGCTCAGTTTTGGGATGTCATATACTGATTATATTGGTTTGGTTAGGTTGGGAGGAATGTTGTAATGGATTTGTAATAGATCAATGGTTTTCTTAGACTATATATGATAATATGGTAGTTGTGTATATTTGTTTCACTATATTGTATAAGGCTCAGTTTTTGGGATGTCATATACTGGTTATACTAGTTTGGTTAGGTTGTGAGGAATGTCGTAATGGATTTGTAATAGATCAATGGTTTTCTTAGACTATATATGATAATATGGTAGTTGCTTATATTTGGTTCACTATATTGTATAAGGCTGAGTTTTGGGATGTCATAAACTGGGTATACTGGTTTGGTTAGGTTGTGAGGAATGTTGTAATGGATTTGTAATAGATCAATGGTTTTCTTAGACTATATATGATAATATGGCAGTTGTTTATATTTGGTTCACTATATGGTATAAGGCTCAGTTTTGGGGTGTCATATACTGGTTATACTGGTTTGGTTAGGTTGTGAGGAATGTTGTAATGGATTTGTAATAGATCAATGGTTTTCTTAGACTATATATGATAATATGACAATTGTTTATATTTGGTTCACTATATTGTATAAGGCTTAGTTTTTGAGATGTCATATACTAGTTACACTGGTTTAGTTAAGTTGTGAGGAATGTTGTAATGGATTTGCAATAGATCAATAGTTTTCTTAGACTATATATGACAGTTATGCCTGACTACCTATATAAATCGTTAATTTTATAATAAAATATCATGAGTTTATATTTTATTATTATATATATTATTACTATATATATAATATATAGATATAGATATATAGATATTTCCTCCCATTAAATATAATCTCTATTTCTAATATCCTACTATTATGCATCTCTCTTAGTCATGGCTGATATGAAATACAAATATGTTATGACATACAATTTTTTTTGGTTATTTTATTGAATAAAAAAAATACATGTGGCTCTAATATGAGATGAGATTTTTTTTTTCCTCCTTTCACGGACTGTCAAGAGAATAAGCAGCTCTAGAAAACAGAGGATAACGTTGAAAGAACCAGGTATGAAATAGTACTTTTTAGTTTGAAGAGGCTGAGCAAATGTTGCCTTCAAAAAAACTGAGAGTTCTTCTAACTTATAGGCCGCCAGTGAGTGCTCTCAATAGTCCGGCTACAAATCCGAAACAGTATTGACTACGAAATTTTCATGGACAATGTTAGCAATATAGGCGCTGCAAGGTCTTCTACTTAGTGTTTTCTACTTTAATATCCAATTCCTGATGTTCTACTTTAATATGCCATTTCTTTTGCTCAATAATGAAACAATATACCCTAATGGAGGAAAATGGATCCAGGTTGGTTTCAAATATGATTGCCTCGCATTGACGACATTGTGCAGAAGCTTGTGCGTGTTTTTGAGTCCATGGGCATAAGCCTGACAATTGGATTGGACTGGAAAAGCGTTTGTGTTTGTACTCAAGTTATTTTGTTTGTTTGTTGCTGAGATTCGAACCGTGGATCTGCACGAATGGGAGAAGAACAGTTTACGGCAGGGCATACGAGGGTGGGATGGGTAGGAACTGGCGTGATGGGGTTTGCAATGTGTGAGCGGGTACAGGCCGCCTGCTACCAGATAACGGTATATGCCCGGACGCCCAGCAAAGTAACAAGCCTTTGTGAAAATGGAGCGGTTTTGGTGGATTCGCCCATGGCAGTTGCCGAACGGAGCGACGTTATCTTTACTATGGTCAGCAACCCTTCTGATGTCCGCGAGGTTGTCCTAGGAACTAAGGGTATACTCTCGGGCGTGGCCCCCGGGAGTGGAACTGTACTCGTCGATATGACCAGCAGCCTGCCTTCGCTTGCTAGGGAAATCTTTGAAGAAGCCCGAGCTAAAGGCTGCGAATCCGTGGACGCGCCGGTGTCAGGCGGGGACAAAGGGGCTAAGGACGGTACTCTGGCTATCATGGCAGGGGGTCGTGCGGAGACTGTGGCGAAGCTGGGCCCCCTCTTTAGTGCTATGGGATCAGCGACTTATCTGGGGCCTCCAGGCTCAGGCCAGATCTGCAAGATAGCGAATCAGATTGCGGGTGCGGCGAACCTCGGAGGTCTGAGCGAGGGCCTGTTATTTGCTGACAAAGCTGGCCTGGATGTGTCCGAGTACTTGTCTGCTGTTTCCCTGGGAGCGGCGGGGTCGAAGGTCATGGACCTGTTTGGGGTGAGGGTTATCGGCCGGGATTTTGCGCCCGGGGGTTTTGCGGATTATATGGTTAAAGATTTGGGAATGGCTTTGCAGGGCGCTGAGGAAATGGGTATTTCTCTGCCAGGGACTGCACAGCATCACCAGCTTTATCTGTCTATGAAGGCCAATGGAGATGGGCGGCTGGGTTCTCATGCCATTATTACTGCCATCGAGAGACTTAGTAACCATTCTTTGCCATCCCAGCAGCGTTCAATCTGACGTTGTAATTATCACTCCCTGCACTGCATTTTCGATTTTTTACCAGCTGGCGGGATCAATCGTGCCCTGTTCTTGAAAGTATTGGATTTTTTACCAGCTGGCGGGATCAATCGTGCCCTGTTCTTGAAAGTTGTAAATACTTGGGTGATAAATTTGTTTTAGTCCGTTAACTTTTAATGAGTTGAAAAAAAAAGATAGATCAAGGGACAGATTGCTTCCTCATTTGCTTGATGTATTTGGCATTTTTCCTGTGAAGCTTCACAATAAATGCTTCCAGCTTCTCAACAAACTCTTTATTGAATAGATTATCCAAGAGCTAGCTGCAGCATATCTGCGTAACTTTCCTTATGTCTTTGAAAGCCTCACATTCTAAAATGAAATGTTTTTCTGTTTCCACTTTTCTGGAAGAACAAAAAATGCATACCCTTTCCTCCCACACTTCTTTTGGCCTTTTCCAGTGCCCTGTTTCACAACAGAGTTGATGAGAATTAGTCCTTAACTGAACGATAAGAATTTTGGCTCTCCAAGAGATATTGGCTTCTATGTATGCTTTTGGTTGATGATTATGAGTGAGATTAAACACTTCAATATAGTAATTTTTCTTTCTTTCTAGCTCCTTATTCCAAGTATGTTTGTGGAATTTTTTCATAACAAAAGTTTTTATCTCTTTGCTGTTTATAGGACACACTTTCAAACAAATACCCCATTTACTAAACCATTTGTTATTTTGCTGCATTCAAGTTTTTTTTGGCCCTTGCACAATCTAATATTAAATACAACCTTAGACCATCTTGCCTACCTTGCCTCGTTGGTTTTAGCGCTATATATTTCGGGGCATTCTTTAACTATTACAAGTTTCGGAGTTTTTAGTATATTCTGGGCATATTTGGGGCTATGTATTTACAGACGGTGCGTCATGTTTTTTTGGGCAATTAAAACACTTTCTAGTCCTGTTATTGAGGAATTCAGGATGTAATCTGATTATATAGTTACAAGATGTTCTCAAGAAACAGTAGAATCAAAACTGAGTGAGGAGACTGCAAATATTTCTTCGAACTAGATGGGAAAGTGAAACTAAATGGGGAAGATGAAAACATTCCGACCCACCACTCAACCTACAAACTTTGGACAATCTGTGTTTCCTGTTATAATCCGTGTCTGCTGTTATCAGCCTCTCTATGACAATCTGTGTTTCCTGTTATAATCCGTGTCTGCTGTTATCAGCCTCTCTATGACAATCTGTGTGTCCTGTTATGATCCGTGTCTCCTGTTATCAGCCTCTCTATGACTAGATATTAGCAGCATCTGTTATGACTGTAGATGTGCTTAAATGTACTGCATCTGTAATGTCCGTAAGTAGGTTGTATTTTCATTATAAATTCCGTGACTGCCTGAAAATAATCCCCTAAAACCGGTTGGAAAGTGATCTGGAAACTTCGGATAAATAGCAAAAACACTTTGAAATATGGTTTACTCATCTGGTTTCTTATTCAGCTCAGGATCTAATTAAACATATCATTAACTGAACATGGTAGGATCTGCTGTGGGGTGGGAGTTTCATCATGCAAAAACACTTTGAAATATGGTTTACTCATCTGGTTTCTTATTCAGCTCAGGAGAGTTTCGTCATGTTGTTCCACAGCACAGCGGTAGAGGCCTGTGTCCTTGGCAGTTCATCTTTGTTATATAACAGCAACATTGCATCATAAATGCGGGAGATTCCCTGAAATATAGAACCAGAGAGTTTCATTATTTAGTTGCAGAGAAGAGTTTAGAAGCAAAGAAAACAATAGTTTGGAAATTAAAATCATTGTGATTCATTGAAGATTAGATTGTTGGAACAAGTAACATTTAAGCGTGCAAGCATGCCGTTCTCTGAAAAGTAAAATAAGTGTTTTTCGTTAGACATGAGAGGATCCTTAGATCCTTTTACAAGGAACAGTTAGTCTCCAAGAAAACAGTTCTCATTGCGTGCCTGACTGTTTGGCGGTACTTTATCATGAATTTGCCAACTAAAGATACAAATATATATATCAAAATAAATGCGGTTTTTTAGGTGCTTGATGTATTTGGTCATTTTTCTGTGAAGCTTCAAAATAAATGTTCCCAACTTTTCTACTAACCTCCAACTAAATAAATTTTAACTTACTAAAAATAATTTTATATGATTACCAGCATTCATGTGTTTTTTGCCTTTTTGCCATTTAATTTTTTCCTAGTTCAAATTGTCTTCTCCATTTTGATTTTTATAATCATTAATCTTAACAGGTGCTTTAGTTGGGCTATTTCACAATGTTTCCTCCATTTTGATTTTTAGAATCATTAATCTTAACGAGTGCATTAGTTAGACTATTTCACAATGTTTCTAAGTAATGATGGTGTTTTATTAATTTATAATATATATATATATATATTAAATTTGAAAATATAATTTTAAATAAATTTTGTATTTTTTGTTATTTAAAATACATGTATATATATAAATTCAATTTCTTTAAACAATTTCCATCTTTGATTTTTACAAACTATACAGTGAAATTTATTATTTTAACTAATTCTTTCCTGATTTAAAACAAAATTAATTAAAAAACATATTCACAAAAAAACCCAGAACATAAAAAAAATTACACTGCAATTTTACCAATTAACAACCAACACGTTAATTGGACTGTGATTCAGATAAATTTGTGAAAGTTTACTACCAATTGTTCCGGTTTTATTTTCAGTACCCTGCAACTGTTCTTGAGATTCCCGGAAAAGCTACATTTCACCCGCGATTGATTTCACTTGGGTCATATGAAAGTTTGGGAGTTTATATATATATAAAATTTGATTTAGTTATGAAGGGTCTAAAAATCTCATACAAACTCATACCAACCAACGTGGTGGCCATGCAAAATGAAATCATCCTTGCGTACTTTCTTATTTGGTATATTTTTTTTCCAAATTTAGATATGTATAGGTTAGGATCAAATTTGCTATCAAATCTATATTAAAAAAAACTTGATCAGAAAATCAACAGTAGAATTTCTTTTTGTATTATTGGCTCTAAAAGACCTATAAACTAAATGAAAAAATCAACTTTGTATATAAAAATTGGTAATTAACTTTGTATATAACCTATAAACTAAATGAAAAAATCAACTTTGTATATAAAAATTGGTAATTAACTTTGTATATAACTTATAAACTAAATGAAAAAATCAACTTTGTATATAAAAATTATAGAAAATTGGTAGTTTGTGGGTATAATATAACCTGGATCAGAAAATCAACCGTAGAATTTTTTTTCGTACTATTTGTTCTAAAAGACCTATAAACTAAATGAAAAAATCAACTTTGTATATAAAAATTGGTAATTAACTTTGTATATAAAATTGGTAGTTTGTGGGTAATTTTTTCTTAACTACATTGACTGATGCTTGGGAATATTACATTGACTGATGCTTAGGAATATTTCAATAATTGTTACCATTCAAGATGTTGGAAGTAGGAAGCAGTGGTCCCTAGATTTTTAGAAGCATTAGTGCTTTGCTAGGATCTTTTTATTAAATAAGGTTTATTAAATAGTAAGACATAATTATTTAATAGGCTTACAAAGTATTTGGTACCCACTAGTGATTAAGGATTTGTTAGTGACAATCTATTCGAAGATATAGGAGGCTATGGAATGTTTTGTTATGTGTAGTTGTATTTGGAGCTTTGCTTAGTAAAATGTCATTCCACCTTAAGAAGCAAGTGAACATTGTTTTTCTTCTTTTGGTTATGATAATAAAGGGTATTTATATTCTATGTATACTTGGTTGTGTTTCAAGTTTAAGGATCAAGGAACATTACAAGTGGTATCAAAGCTATAAGTTAGCACATCTCTAGTTTCTAGTACCGTTGGGTAAATAAGAAGCCCTTACAGTGTGCTTGAAGCTAGCATGCTTCAAAATTGCAATTGGTCTAATTGTTATAGTGCATCAAGAACAACACTCTCAGAAATCACCCTTTCATACCTGAGTATCGACAGTATGGCTACAAGTATGGTCTATCATTCTTAATTGGCGTTGTGAAAGATTCACTTAAGTACTATTGTTAGAATCCTTTTAGTATATTAGAGAGCTATAACACTTGACACTCCTTTGTCTTTAGGAGCCTACAAACCCTAGCTTTTGTCGTTAGTCACCCAAAATTCCTACATCTTTGCATATAGGAGGAATTTGGAAATCATGTTAGCACAATAATATTCTACGAGTAATAGTCCTACTAGCGTTAATAAAAATGGTTTGGATTTCGTTGGCACTATTGTGAGAGACCTATCTCAAAAGATTCCTTGTGTTGTGTTGATCACTTGGGTCTACCTCTCAAATACTTCTTTTGTGTGTTATTCATGGTATATCTAAATAACTTCCTTTCAAGCCGCAAATCATAATGCGATAAGTGGGGAATAACGCTTCCACAAAAGCTTAAGTGGTCCTATAGTCTAGACTTACAACATAGAAAACACAAAGAACCAAAACTAGGTACCATCTACTTAAAGCTAACCTCTTGAAACCGAGGTCTTTAGCATTAAGTTTTTACTCAAAGGTATGACCACCACTATGAGCATACAAGGCTAGGTGTTGGAGTTATTAAGTGCCCACTTGGGTATCAATATACTAGATCCAAACATTGATCCCACCAAGGAGGAATCCCAAAGAGTAAAGTGTAGGTGACTCACATGCTCTTTGTAGACTCACGCCAATACTTTCATGATCACAATTCTTGGTGCTACTTTTTGAAGGTTGACATGAACACATTTGATTCTTCAATCCTTTGAGGTGAGATCATTTCTTTCTCCATGGCATTACTGATGACCTATAGAAACTAGAAGTGGAGGTTTTATATTTGGATTTAGAATGTTAGTAGTGGTGGCAATAGTATAAGAAAGTTTATGGAGGCTACTGATCGAGGTGGATATTGGTGGCCACCCGCCAATTCCACTTGGACCCCCACCATTGCTTCTTTCAGCTTTTCGGTTTCCTTAATTGTAGCACAGTTTACTATTTTTAGCAGTTTTCCGGGTCCTAAACTTCTGGAGTCATTTTGAGTCCGTAAACGACATTTTTTTGGAAATCTACGCCAGCGATTTTCTGTCTAAAAACATCTTTTTCGTCATAGTCCTTGGAGAGATCTTTACAACAGGTTATCATGCGCGTCAAACGAAGATAATATGACCAAGTCGCGACCCCGAGATGTTGGTTGTCCAACTCACCCCAATGGGGCCCATAAACTCTTGGTGTTACATCTCCTTGGGTTAGGGTTTTGGTTGTTTAGGATTTGCTCTTATTGTTCAATAATAAAAAGACCCTTGAGCCTCATTGTAAGGTAGTTCAGAGGCATGTAGCCGCCACATCTCTTCTCAGAGATAAGCTACCATCGCCCTAGCTGGTTTATTTGCATTTCTATTTGTAAGCATATTTCAGTATTTTACATTAATGAAATGAAGTATTATTTCCGTTGCATCTCTGTGTTTATGGTTAACTCTGTAATTTGTTGCATCCCTGTTTAAATCTGGATCAACTACATTGCCTAGGTGTAACAACCCTAGTCAAAATTCTATGTAATAAAGTTAATAAAGGAAAAACAAATAACCAAGGTCAAGGCAAGGCCAAATAAATGAGCTTTTCCAGGTGTGACAGTGATTTTCAGCCTTGCCTTGGCATTTCCAGATAACCATGATATGATGGGTTCTCTTGTATTTGGTTGAGCTAGATTGCCAGATGGTTTCGAAACTAAGTGAAGTGGTCTTTGAAAGAAATAACACAAGGCCTAGGAATCCCTGGACCAGAGAAGGTGGGATTGCGTAAAGTTAGATTTTGTGTGCCTCGGTGGGCCTAGGAATCCTCGACCGATGAATCGCAGAATATATAGTAAAGCCTAAAGGTGTGTGTCCTCGATCAGGCCTATGAATCCTCGATCATTGTATGGTGATATATATACGGTAAAGCCTAGAGATTATGAGGTAAACAAATTCCTTACGACGTAGGTGGAGAAATCTGGTGGCATCCATGCTTGTTTAGGGCCTAGTGATCCAATGGGGACTATGGTAAAACCTGAGGAAACCTGGTTTGGTTTGGTTTTGAGTCCCACATTCATGCTTGGAATATGGCACGGGGGTGATTGGTTGAAAGAAAGATTTGGTTAAGGAAATCTATGGTCGGGTGGTTCGTGGAAGTCCCAAAATTTGTTTCTTCTTTCATTCATTAATAATAACTTCTTCTCCTTGGTATTTCATATTTAAATGTACTGACTTATATGTGGATTTTATGGTTGCTATAGCCTTGCTATTTTTGTTGGTTATATGTTTGTTATGAGTATGTTTTATGGCAAACTTGATGTATGACTCTCATCATGTTTTGATTTGCAAATGAATGTACAATGAATACATGACCTAATGATAATGTAACTATTGTGATATGACAACAAAGCTTATTTACGAATCTCAGATAAGTATGAGAACCTTATTCCCAAGTTTGTTTTTATGACCCATAGATTGCATATTTTTTACATGTTTGACAAAATGTCTGTCATCACTAGTAGGGGTCTGGTCAAGTCATTGATTAAGTGTTTGCATTAGTACCTTTTTTTGAGTGTCATTTATCATTCCTGAAAGTTTCATGAAGTTCTAAGTAGTGGCCTGAGTCATGACCTTGAAAAAGTGGCATAAAATCTGGGGTCGTTGGCTCATAACTGCTTGGAAAAGTCCACAGTCGCTGGCATGCCTTGTTTTAGAGCAACTAGAAGGCTATGGTCGCATGCATGCTTTTTCATGGAAGCGACTGAGGCTCTAGGACAGTAAAAAGATAAGTTTTCTCACAGGTTAAGCACCTAGAAGGGTTGGTTACCTCCTGAAGGGTCTGTAGCTCTTAGGGAAGATTAGTTTGGTTGTGTTTTGTTAGTTCCAGTTCTTTTACTATACTTGGGGATTTGAATCACATCATAGTAGCCTCTTGTCACATGTTTACCCCAGTGGACCAACTAGCTCAGGTAAATGTGGGAGGAGGGTGTTACAAAGTGGTATAAGAGCATGGTTCACCTCTTGGACTGGATGGGCGGTGTGTTGGACATGCATATATATCAATTGCATATGTATTCTTCATGCTTGTGGTTTGAGTGCTTATTTTGTATGCATGGTGTTGGTCATGGTTGCATTTGTGTCACCATGTGAAAGTTTATGGTGTTGTCATTGAATGTGGTCGTCATGAGTGTATGTCGATCATGGAATGGGGCCCATAAAATCTTGGTGTTACATCTCCTTGGGTTAGGGTTTTGGTTGTTTAGGATTTGCTCTTATTGTTCAATAATAAAAAGACCCTTGAGCCTCATTGTAAGGTAGTTCAGAGGCATGTAGCCGCCACATCTCTTCTCAGAGATAAGCTACCATCGCTCTAGCTGGTTTATTTGCATTTCTATTTGTAAGCATATTTCAGTATTTTACATTAATGAAATGAAGTATTATTTCCGTTGCATCTATGTGTTTATGGTTAACTCTGTAATTTGTTGCATCCCTGTTTAAATCCAGATCAGCTACATTGCCTAGGTGTAACAACCCTATTCAAAATTCTATGTAATAAAGTTAATAAAGGAAAAACAAATAACCAAGGTCAAGGCAAGGCCAAATAAATGAGTTTTTCCAGGTGTGACAGTGATTTTCGGCCTTGCCTTGGCATTTCCAGATAACCATGATATGATGGGTTCTCTTGTATTTGGTTGAGCTAGATTACCATATGGTTTTGAAACTAAGTGAAGTGGTCTTTGAAAGAAATAACACAAGGCCTAGGAATCCCTAGACCAGAGAAGGTGGGATTGCGTAAAGTCAGATTTTCTGTGCCTCGGTGGGCCTAGGAATCCTCGACCGATGAATCGCAGAATATATAGTAAAGCCTAAAGGTGTGTGCCCTCGATCAGGGCTAGGAATCTTTGACTGGTGAATGGTGAGATATATGGTAAATCTTGGAGGGTGGAGTCTAGGCCTATGAATCCTCGATCGTTGTATGGTGATATATATACGGTAAAGCCTAGAGATTATGAGGTAAACAAATTCCTTACGGCGTAGGTGGAGAAATTTGGTGGCATCCATGCTTGTTTAGGGCCTAGTGATCCAATGGGGACTATGGTAAAACCTGAGGAAACCTGGTTTGGTTTGGTTTTGAGTCCCACATTCATGCTTGGAATATGGCACGGGGGTGATTGGTTGAAAGAAAGATTTGGTTAAGGAAATCTATGGTCGGGTGGTTCGTGGAAGTCCCAAAATTAGTTTCTTCTTTAATTCATTAATAATAACTCCTTCTCCTTGGTATTTCATATTTAAATGTACTGACTTATATGTGGATTTTATGGTTGTTATAGCCTTGCTATTTCTGTTGGTTATATGTTTGTTATGAGTATGTTTTATGGCAAACTTGATGTATGACTCTCATCATGTTTTGATTTGCAAATGAATGTACAATGAATACATGACCTAATGATAATGTAACTATTGTGATATGGCAACAAAGCTTATTTACGAATCTCAGATAAGTATGAGAACCTTATTCCCAAGTTTGTTTTTATGACCCATAGATTGCATATTTTTGACATGTTTGACAAAATGTCTGTCATCACTAGTAGGGGTCTGGTCAAGTCATTGATTAAGTGTTTGCATTAGTACCTTTTTTTGAGTGTCATTTATCATTCCTGAAAGTTTCATGAAGTTCTAAGTAGTGGTCTGAGTCATGGCCTTGAAAAAGTGGCATAAAATCTGGGGGCGTTGGTTCAAAACTGCCTGGAAAATTCCACAGTCGCTGGCATGCCTTGTTGTAGAGCAACTAGAAGGCTATGGTCGCATGCATGCTTTTTCATGGAAGCGACTGAGGCTCTAGGATAGTAAAAAGATAAGTTTTCTCACAGGTTAAGCACCTAGAAGGGTTGGTTACCTCCTGAAGGGTCTGTAGCTCTTAGGGAAGATTAGTTTGGTTGTGTTTTGTTAGTTCCACTTCTTTTACTATACTTGGGGAGTTGAATCACATCATAGTAGCCTCTTGTCACATGTTTACCCCAGTGGACCAACTAGCTCAGGTAAATGTGGGAGGAGGGTGTTACAAAGTGGTATAAGAGCATGGTTCACCTCTTGGACTGGATGGGCGGTGTGTTGGACATGCATATATATCAATTGCATATGTATTCTTCATGCTTGTGGTTTGAGTGCTTATTTTGTATGCATGGTGTTGGTCATGGTTGCATTTGTGTCACCATGTGAAAGTTTATGGTGTTGTCATTGAATGTGGTCGTCATGAGTGTATGTCGATCATGCATTGGTTATGCATGTTAGTGCTTATATATTGTTATGCATACATTGATATGGTTGTAGTTGTCATGCATGAGGTCATGGTATGTGGTTTGTATGATCATGCATTGATAACTGAATAGTGGTTACACTGATGTTATATGCTGATGTGATTATGATTATACATCATGCTAATCTGGTTGATCTTGCAGATGAGATATACTCCCCTGAATTATACTGAGGTATGTTGATTATGTTATGTTTTGGTTTTAGCTGACATGGTGTAATTGTAGGAAATAGATCAAAGATGACTAGTAAGATGGTAGACTACAATTCACGAGACCCTCCCTATGGATCAGATGAGCAGCGTGGTGTTTGGCACTCTTCTGATTTAGCAAACACATTGAGAAGTTTGAAGGCAAGAATAAGAAGTTGCAAGGAAAATAATGACAAAATCATGTAGACACAAGGGAAATGAACAAAAGTAAATGCAATAATCCTTCAAAGTTTGCCAGAATTGCAGAGACGGGGATTGCTTCAGATCAACCATGGGCAGAAGGACAGGAAAAATGGGGAATATGGCAGTAGATCACATGGTGGACACAAGTTAGATAGAGATGACACAATCAAATATGACAAACTCTTGGATACTCCGAATAGGAGAGGTGACAAAGACATGTTCTATTCTAGTTCTGGTTATGATAAACACTATGACCATCATCGTTGTCATCCTTACAAGAGGAGTGACAGAGAATATTTTCTAGATGAGTTCAAGAAAGCCAAACCACCTATCTTTGATGGAAGTTCGAAGAAGTCGGAGGATGCAAAAACATGGCTACTTGGGATGAAGAAACTCTTTGAGTTGCATGAGTATACAGAGAATATGAAGGCCAAAATAGTTATCTTCAGCCTCAAAGGGAAAGTAGACATCTAGTGGGAAGACATGAAACAGGTTAGAGATATCAAGACAGAGGAGTTGAGTTGGCATGAACTCAAGAGACTTTTTAGGAAGAAGTATTTGTCAGAGAGGTACTACAACAACAAAGCCAAGGAATTTTATGAGCTATGGGGTCGATGACAGATGAGGAGTATATGACTAAGTTCTTGGAGCTATTGAGGTATGTACCGTATTTTAAGGATGAGAGGGCCAAAGTTCATAGATTTTTCAGTGGATTTCCATTAGTATTTAGAGATCATATTGAGTATGATGAGTCTTGGTCACTTGAAGAAGTCATTGAGAAATTGAAGCACTATTATGAGCACTCAAGCGCAAGACAAAATCTCAACAAGGTTGGAAAGGGAAAGATAAATCTAAAGGTAAATGGCAGGTGAAAAGAACAAGGCCTCAGGATGTAGGTGAGAAAGAAAATGTTACACCTTACAAAAAGTTTAATGGGTCACAACATGGATGGCAGGAGAATAAAGGTGATGTTACATGACGGTTGCAGTGTTGGACATGTAATAAGGAGCATGTTAAGAGGGATTGCCTATAGAATCAGGGTGGTAGGCCTCATATTTACAATGCACATGAAGCGCAGACAGTTGGAGATGTTGGGCAGAGCATTCCACGAATTTATTCAGTGCCACATAACACACAGGGAGATCACCAGGAAACTATTATCGAGATGGACAATAATCTTTGTGATCAAGTTGTTTCCATTTTGTTTGACCCTAGATCTAATTATAATTATGTTAGTCCTGACCTGGTGGATAAGTGTGGTTTGAATAAAGAAGTGCATGCAGAATATTGTTTAGTGCAGTTGGCTATAGGTACAAAGAATAGAGTGTATCACCTGGTAAGAGCTTGTGCATTTGAATTGAATGGTATGCCTATCTTCGCACATTTGAATGTATTGTCATTGGGATCACATGGTATGCTTTTGCGTATGGACTGGTTGTATCTTCACAAGACCAATTTAGTAGATTGTTATGACAAGGCCATTGAGTGCTTGGATGACAATGGAGAACAAAGAATCATGTAGGGTAAGAAGAAGACAACATCGGTTAGAATGGTGACAACTATGTAGGCAAAGCGCTTTCACAGAAAAGGGTGTGTGTTATTTACATTACATATTTCTGGTGATAGAGGTAAGGATGTCGAGGACACAGAGGTATTGAGCAGGTACTCAATCTTGCAGTAGTTTCAAGATGTGTTTCCAACAAATATTTTAGAGTTGTTGCCTCACAGAGAAGTGAAATTTTCCATTGAGTTTGTACTAGGGGTAGCACTAACATCAAAGGCACTGTACAGGATGAACACACCAGATTTAATAGAGCTAGAGTTATAGTTGAAGGAAATGCTTGACAAGGGATACATTAGGCCAAGTATATCACCTTGGGATGCAACAGTGTTGTTTGTGAAAAGGAATGATGGTACTCTCAGGCTATGCATTGATTACAAGCAGTTGAACAAGGTAACCATCAAGAACAGGGATCCGTTGCCAAAGATTGATGACTTGTTTGTTCTGTTGAAGGGAGCAACAATGTTCTCGAAGATTGATTTGAGATCAAGATATCATCACGTACACATCAAAGAAGAGGACATTTACAAGACAACTTTCTAGACCTGGTATGGGTATTAGGAGTTTGTTGTAGTTCCATTTGGTTTGACTAATGCTCTAGCTACGTTTATGTGCTTGATAAATGGTGTATTTCATACTTAATTGGACAATTTTTTTATTGTATTCATTGATGACATTTTGATATATTCTAAAAATGAGGAAGAGCATGCCGAACACTTAGCATCAATATTGAGATGTTTGAGATAGCATTAGTTGTATGCCAAACTTAGCAAATGCAGTTTATTTCAGACAGACATACATTACTTGGCACATGTTGTTTACAAGGAAGGCATAACAGTGGATCTAGAGAATATAAGGGTTATCATGGAGTGGGCAGCTCCTAGAAATGTGGATGAGGTAAGATCATTTATGGGGCTAGTAGGCTATTATAAGAGGTTCAGCATGAACTTCTCTCACATTGCATATTCTATTACATCACTGTAGAGGCAAGGTAAGAAATTTGAATGGATGAAGGAATGTGCAGTGAGTTTTGAGAAATTGAAGAAGTTGTTAACAAATGCTCGAATGTTAAAGATTACAGATTTAGACAAACAGTTTGTGGTGTGTATAGACACTTGCAAGAGAAGATTTGGTGGAGTCCTTATGCAGAAATGACAGGTAGTATGCTATGAGTCATGAAAACTAAATGAGCATGAGCAGAATTATCCAACACATAATCGAGTTGGAAGTGATCATCCATGCATTGAAGATGTGGAGACACTATCTTCTTAGCAGAATGTTTGTATTGATGAGTGATCACAATGGATTGAGATACTTGTTTGACCAACCAAATCTGAATGTCAGGCAAGCTAGATGGTTGGCCACAATTAGTGAGCTTGACTTTGAGATCATGTACATCAAGGGTAAGGAGAACATGGTTACATATGCTCTTAGCATGAGAATACAGGTAAATCATATATCAACTATGATCTCTTATGAGACAAACTTACATGATCATATTTTACAGACAGAGCAATAGGATGACAAATACATGGAACTTATGCACATGTTACAGCATGGTACAGGTGGTTAGGATGTAGAACATCGTCTTACCGCAGATGGTTTGATCAAATTTAGGGACAAAATTTATGTGCTAGACAACAATGAACTCAAGAAGACCATCTTGCGAGAATTTCATGCAAAACCATATTAACGTCACTCAAGATACCAGAAGACATTGACATCAATGAAGAAGTTTTGTCATTGGTCGAATATGAAGAAGGACATGGCAAAGTTTGTGGCTAGATGTTTGGACTGTCAGCGGGTGAAAGCAGAATGTTAGCATTCTGGTGGGCTATTACAGGGAATTTTGATTCCATAGTGGAAGTGTGAGGTTATTTCCATGGATTTCATCACAGGTTTTTCGAGGACATCTAGGCAACATGATTCCATCATGGTTGTAGTGGACAGGTTGACAAAGGTAACATGATTCCAGTCAAGTCTGTTTATTCAACTAATGACGTAACATAGGTATTCGTTAGAGATGTAGTGAGGTTGCATGGTGTACCGAGGAAGATTGTGATAGACAAAGATGTTAAGTTCACTTCCAAGGTTTGGAAGGAGCTATTTGCATATTTGGGGACAGAGTTGGCCTTCAACACAACTTATCATCTGCAGATAGATGGACAAACAAAGAGGGTCAACATGATATTGTAGGACATGTTGAGGATGTATGTGATGTATCAGTAGAAGAGATGGGAGGAGTACCATACGTTAGTTGAGTTTCCTTACAAAAATGGGTACTGGGAGTCACCGAGGATGAGTCCGTTTGAGACACTCTATGGTTAGAGTTGTAATACCCCCATCAGTTGGAGTGATCTAGTGAACAGGATATTGATAGGATCAGACATGTTGGCAGAGATGGAACAAGAAATGCAGGTGATCAAGAATAATCTAAAGGCAACATAGGATACAAAAAAAATTTATGCAGATATAAACATGATGTTTAAGGAGTTTCAGGTTGGGGAATAGGTATATTTGCGCATCAAGCTGAAGAAGAGCTCCTTGAGGATTGGAACATGTGCAAAGTTGGCACCTCAGTTTTGTGAACCTTTCAAGATTCTTGAAAGGATTGGACCAGTAGACTATCAACTTGCACTACCTCTGACAATGAAATTCCATGTTTTTTTCCATGTGTCATTACTTAAAAAGTATGTTAAAGATGTTGATCATGTGATTAGTTAGTCTTTATTATAGGTGGAGCCAGATCGAGAATTCTAGACGGAGCCTCAGTGCATATTGAAAAAAAATATGCTCATGCTCTGGAACCAAGCAATCGAACAGGTTAAAGTGCAGTGGAAGCACTTTGGGCCCGATGAAGCTACATGGGAGATGGCAGATCAATTGCGAGCTATGTATCCTTCTTTATTATTTGGTTGAGAGAATGTTTTTTGGTATATGTTTTGGTGTGATTTTTTCGTATATGTGCATATGTATATGGATGTAAATACCGTCATGAGATGTATTATAAAGCTCCAATAAGCAGTATGTGTGTCATGTCGTCATAATTGTCATGTTGTTATGTTTTTCATGTTGGTTTGCTTCTCAGCAGGTTGATCATTGTAAATACTGCATCGAGCTAAGTTATAAAGATCCTGGATGGGCAGTGTATTGTGCTTTCAACAATCTTGTTGGTTGTAGGTGTCATTGAACATCTAGGACGGTGTTCCCCCAAGGGTGAGGGTTCTATAACAACCTGGTCAAAATTTTATGTCATAAAGTTAATAAAGGCAAAATAAATAACCAAGGTCATAGGACATGTATTCCAAGCTGAGTGTTGGAAAAAACATCCTAGTGTGGGTGTTCATATGGTTTATTATGGCTAAGGGAAATTGGTAAAAACAATGGCAAAGGCTTTGGAAAGACATGAAACATTAATTGACAATTTATTTATGAAAATAATGGAAACTAAGAGAAAAAGAAGGTGAAAGGTCACAAGGTGCATGTGAGGAGGAAAATGAAGGAAAATAATGGAAGATGAAGAAATTAGAGGCCTCATTAATAACAAGGCTTATGAGGATCAACTGGTACCTTTTGTCAGTTTAATTTTGGAGCCCTCTCTCTATTCTCTGTCTGTCACACTCTTAGACACCTGGAGCATTCTGGAGCACTCTAGCATTGGATCAAAAAGATCAAAGGAAGGAAAAAGATGGCAAAGGAAAACAAAGACCAAGCAAGGAGGAGCAACATCTAGCAACTATAGCGAGATCATTTGCATGTGTGATTTCTTTGCTAGATTTGGCATGCATGGTATATGCATATGTGTAGTTGGTTCTCTTGCTGCCATTGGCATGGGTTTGCCAGGTGTGACAGTGATTTTCAACCTTTCCTTACCATTTATGGATAGATATGGTGTGATAAGTTCTCTTGTATTTGGTTGAGATGGATTTCCAGATGGTTTCAAAACTGAGTGAGGTGGTCTCTGAAAGAAACAACACAAGGCTTAGGAATCCATGGACCAAA
The DNA here is from genome assembly GCA_000404065.3 of Pinus taeda. Lineage (NCBI taxonomy): Eukaryota > Viridiplantae > Streptophyta > Pinopsida > Pinales > Pinaceae > Pinus > Pinus taeda. Next base: position 157,918 of record APFE030303347.1, read on the forward strand.
GAAAGTGGGATTGTGGTAAAGCAATATTTTGTGTGCCTTGGTTGGCCTAGGTATCCTCAACCAATGAATGGTGGGATATACAGTAAATCCTATAGGTGTGTGCCCTCGATCAAGCCTAAGAATCCTTAACCGGTGACTGGCGAGATATACGGTAAACCCTGGAGGGTGGAGTCTTGATTAAGCCTAGAAATCCTTGACTGTTGTATGGTGGGATATACGGTAAAGCCTAGAGACTAGGAGGAAAACAAATTCCATGGTGTAGGTGGAGAAATCTGGTGGCATCTATGCTTGTTTAGGGCCTAGAGATCCAGTGGAGATTACTGTAAAGCTTTTGGAAACCTGGTTTGGTTTGGTTTTGAGTCCCACATTCATGCTTGGAATATGACACGAGGGTGATTAATTGAAAGAAAGACTTGGTTCAACCAATCTATGGTCAGGTGGTTCGTTGAAGTCCCAAAACTGGTTGGATTTTGCATTCATTAATAATAGCTTATTCTCCTTGGTATTTTAGGTGTAAATGTACGGGCTTATATGTGGATTTTATAGTTGTTATATCCTTGTTATTTTTGTTGGTTATATGTTGGTTATGATTATTTTTTATGACAAACTTGATGTATGGATCTTATCATGTTTTTATTTGATAATGAGTGTACAATGAATACATGACGTAATAGATGATAATGTAGTTATTGTGATATGGCTACAATGCTTCTTTACGAATCTCAGATAAGTATGAGACCCCTGTGCTTAGATCTGTTGTTATGACCTGTAGATTGCAAATTTGCGACATGTTTAATGAAATTCCTATCATGGCTAGTAGGATTCTGATCAAGTCATTGATTAAGTGTTTGCAATAGCACCTTTGTTTCAGTGTCATTTATCATTCCTGAAAGTTTCATGAAGTTCTGGGTAGTGGCCTGAGTCATGACCCTGAAAAAGTGGCACAAAGTCCACAGTCGTTGGCATGCCTTGTTGTGGGAGCAACTGGAAGGCTTTGGTCGCATGCATGCCTTGTCGTGGGAGCCACTGAGGCTCTAGGACAGTAAAAAATTAAGTTGTCTCAAGGGTTAAGCACCTAGAAGGGTTGGTTACCTCCTAAAGGATCTGTAACTCCTGGGAAAGGTCAGTTTGGTTGTGTTTTGTCAATTACATTTCCTTAATTGTACTTGGGGAGTTGAATCACATCAAAGTAGCCTCTCGTCACATGTTTACCCCAGTGGATCAGTTAGCTTGGGTAAATGTGGGAGGAGGGTGTTACAATGGGCCTGGTTTGTGCAAGTTATTTATGCTTTTTTTGAATGCGACACTTACTATTTGGGACACATGAGAAAGTTAAACCAAAATGTCATAGTTATTGATTATATTTCTTCCTTACAACAATTAACAATACACACAGAGGGCCTATCTAGTTTATTTTGTAAAGAATGTTTCATTAGTGGTCTCAAGGAAGAAATTAGCGTAGAGATCATGATGTAGTGCCCAAAAACATGGTTGGAAGCTTATGATAGAGATAAATTTGAGATGGTAATCAAGGCCAAAACCAAGAGACATTTTTTCACAAATCACCTCATTTTCCTTATGCAACTACCCTCAACCCCTCCATAACTTGTAGTAATGAGAATTCACGAGTTATCTCTAGAATAAATCACACAATGCCATTGCCTCTTGTTTTTCTATAATTGTGATGAGTAATACTTCAACGGCTACAAATTAAATAACATTTTATTTTTCAAAGGCTACATATGTAAATAACAAAAAATATTTCAAATGGATGTGTCCCCACAAGGACACTTAGAGGTAACATCCTTTAAATGTGCTCATGAACTCAATTTGGATGATGTTGCCCCTCTAATGGATGAGGAAAACACTTTGCAAACTCCTTGTGAAGAACCCCAAATTTTCCTCCATGCTTTATTTAGTTTCTCTACACCCCAAACATTGAAGTTGATTAGATATATCAAGCATCACAAAGTGATTATATTGATTGACAACAACAACACCCACAATTTTATTCATAGAAGAGTGGTTGTGGAAACCCTTTGTTATGTTTGTCTTTTACCTAATTTTCAAATTAATATTGTGATTGGTTGTGTAATGAGATGTGGTGATCGATGTGAAACTGCAAAACTCCACAACTTAGTATCATCTCAAAGGCCATATATTTTATATTGCCATGGCTGGTTGTGATGTACTATTTTTAGGACATAATGACTATGTATTTTGGGTCCTACCATCATAGATTTCAAATATTTATGCATAATTAAGGAAGGGCATGAATATACATACGAAGGGATTAGATAGGTTCCCCTATAATTATTGCCTCTCATTTCATTGAGAAGTTACTCAAAAAATACACTTAGGTATTATTATAGAATTCATGGCCATACAAGTAGTGGACATCCCCTCACAGAAAATTGGTCATAATGGACAAGTTATTGAAGAAAAGCCACTCAAGAAATGACATACAAGTAGTAGATACCCCCCCACATGAGATTTATCTTGATTTTTCGTTGGTCCTCTCTAAACATCAATAGGTATTTGAAATTCCCCAAGGGTTAACACCTTCATAAGGGGAGCATGACCAAGGTATTCCACTAATTCCCACTATCCTACCACCTAATGTGTGTCCTTTGCACATAATAATGAAATAGAAAATATCATTCAGGCAATGTAGGGCATTGGATATATAAAACCTAGTACTAGTTCATACTCCTTACCTATGGTCAAGCTATTAAAGAAGGTGTTGGCATTATTGTTGGCATTGATGTCAATCCTAGTATTGTGGGAGATTGATGACCAAGCCATTGATGTCATTGATGTCTTAGGAGGAGATAATGTGTTGTTGATATGATGTGGCACACGTCTTGATGGATGGGAGACCATGAAGTCATTTGAAGTTAATTGGTTGACCCAAGTAATCATTGCTTAAAAGTTGTTTGATTTTCTAGCCCATGGTAAATCTCCCTTGGTTTACGTTGGTTTGATTTCCATCAGATTTTCCATCGGTTTGCCCATGGTATTAACAGATTGGTTTATTTGGTCTAAGTGGATCAAAGACTATATAAACAAATGCCGGTTGGCACTTGAGGCATCAATTTCTTTGGAAATGTATAGGGTCTGATGCTTGGTGAGCCAATATGAATGGATGAAATTGATATAGGCATAACATCGATCTCATGATGGTCAATTTGTTTTGGTGCGATGAGGACGTGTCTAAGTGCGTCTTTGTTTTGGCATTGAATCAAGATCTATTATGGTTTTCTCAATCTTGTGTAATCGTGATTTACAGATGACAAATCTTACATGGAAGGAATGTTATCTTAGTGCTTGGTAATGATATTTGTAAGCTCTATTTTTGTCATTGTTAGCTTTGTGTTGAGAGGGCCTTTTGAATGCATTTTTTTGTAGCAACAAAGTGACAGGATAGACAATATTGTAAATCTTATCAGGTATTTGTATTGGGAATTTGAGTACATAATTAGTGTAAGATTTGTCGGTGTTTGAGAATATTGCAATATTGTTGTCTGATTCGATAAGGTTGTGTGAGGAGTTTAGAGAAACAAGGTTTAGATGTTATTTATATTAGGATTTGGTGTGTATACATCCATCCATTCTATGTGGCACATGGGAATGGAAGCATGTGCATTATTTAATGTTGTTATCTGATTCGATGAGGTTGTGTGAAAAGTTTGTGGAAACAAGGTGTACACATCATTTTATCATGATTCGATATATACTCAATGTGTATCTTGCAATGGGTGGATGTATGCACAGTGTGCCTTTACATCGTTTTTACTGTTGCATTGTAATTCCTATATACAAGTTGTACATCCACCATTGCTTACATCCAACATGGAACGGGAAGTTGGACATCCATTTTGTTTAGGAGTTGGAGCACACACGCCACATACACATCTATTTTTAGTTAGTCTTTAACGAATGCCGGAGTCTCTTCCTACAAATTCCCTTGTCATTGCTTTATCGAGGCTCGCAAGTGATGATGGTCAATGATTTTTGTATAAATATAAGATTGTTGTTGATGGCAAAATTTTCTTATTATGGTTTAAATTAACTATCCTGCTACCATTCTATTTAGTTGAAGTGTTTGTTAAAGTATTCTAATTGCTCAAGATGAACAAAATGACAATCTTGTGTTGAGCATAGTTGAGAAGGTTTGCCTTGCAGAGATGATCAGAGGTTTGTGTTGTTTGCTTTTCACATGGATTATTAAGGTTATTGTTCACCATTTTGCTTTGGATTGTTTGTTAGATTGTTATATAGAACTGGTTTTGGTTTATGCTAAAATAATGTGTTGTTGATAACACGCTGGTCATGAGGGTCTACATTGCTAGCAGTGAAAATTTCTAAACACTGTTGCAATTACAAGTTATTATTCACCTATTTGTTTAGATTACTTGTCATCTACACTTAACTTGTGGCAAATACTAAATAAAAACACAATTGCAACTTCACTAAAAAATAAATAACCATAGGAACTGAGAAAATATGCGCACACACAAATAATGGACACCAATATTTTTGAATAAATATCCCTAGGAAAACCGACACCAATATTTTTGAATAAATGTCCCTGGGAAAACCACGAAGGGAAAACCTGTTCAACAAATGAGGTTTTTATTATTATTAATCTTCAACAATTTGAGAAATACAACTACTTGCGTGACACTGGTAAAGCTAGGGTAAATTTCTCCACTACTCCAACTAACAAATCAATTTAGAAACACAAAGTTTCCTCTACAAAAGAAAACTAGGCCTCCTCCAACAAACTCTCACCCTCTACCTGCAACTCTCACTAGATCCTGCAACTCGCATTGGCAACTGAAAATACTCCAAGAAATGCATTCCGACAAATATATTTCCTCCCTATGTCCATTGAAGCTACTCACACCTCCTCCGATAATTATTCTAGCAACTGGAAATAGAATTACTGCTCCAACAACTCGCATTGGGTAAATTAGCTATTTGAACTACTTTCTCAACCCTCTTTTTGCAGATAAATTTGACCTCTCTCTGACTCTGAGGATATTGGAAATCTCTGTGGAAAATCTCCTCTGAAAATCTTCTCCCAAATTCTTCGTTGAAACTCCACTGCTAGTATCCTTGTGTTGCCTTTGTGCCCTTGCTCTCACTGCAACTTTGTGTCTCAATTGAGTTCTCCAAATTCCCTTTGATCTCCTCATAATATTTTGTTGATAAATCAATGACCATGATCTAATCATAATTGATGGTTAAGATCATTTTGACCCTATCAAGAGACTTTTTTCAGAAGTCTCTAGAGGAAAATCGAATTACCCCAATTAATATTGATTAATCAATCTTATTTCCCGCAGTTAAACTTAGGGTAACTGATTAACTACTTAATTAAATATAATCAAGGCCTTTCCTTGCGAAACCTTTTTTGGGTATTAGAGAAAATGTGTTCCCTAGCCTCATAGACACAATCTGGGACTAGAACATATGTTCGAGCTACAACAACTAACACTCCCTCTTAGCAGGGAAGGTGTTTTTCATAACACCCATCTTATCTTTGAAGAAGATGGGCCTTGCCTTCCCCAAACCCTTTGTCAGAATATCATCTACCTATTGATATGTAGGTACATAATGTAGTTGGACAATCCTGTGTTGTACACAATCCATGATGAAATGGTATTTGATATCTATATGCTTGGACCTATTGTGAAACACCAAATTCTTTGACAACCTGATTTAACTTTGATTGTCACAGTGTGTCAGTGTCATCTCTATCCTCTGACCAAACAAGGTGACCAGCATCTTTTGAAACCAAATGGCCTCGCATGTAACCATGCCCATTACTATGTGCTATGCCTCAACTGGACCCAGTGCCACAAACTTTTGCTTCTTGTTATATCAAGAAACAAATCCTATTACGATGCAAATCAACACCCTGAAGTGCTTTTCCGATCCACTGTGTTCCCTGCCCAGTTTGCATTAGTATAACCCACCAATCTGACAGCATCACCTCGAGCATACCTTATCCCATACTCGATTGTTCCATGCAAATACCTCAGCACATGTTTTACTGTTGTCTAATGCACTCTCTTTAACTCCACCATGAACTCACTCAGATATTTTACTGCATAGGATATGTCTGGCCTAGTGTTGATGAGATACATGAGAGAGTCTATCAACTACCTATACAAGGTGGGGTCAACTTCATTTTCCCTAGATGGATCTATCTTCCTCCAGTTAGTGATCATGGGAGTAGATATGGCTGTGCAATCCTCCATATCGAATCTCCCTAGGATCTCTATGCACTATTTCCTTTGACCAAGGAAAATATCACCATATGTTTGCCACACTTCCATGCCTAGAAAATAATGCATGAGCCCCAAATCTTCCATCTTGATCTTAACAACAAGATCCCTCTTGCACTCCTTAATGAACCCCAATGAACATGTCAAGAACAAGTCGTCCACATAGAGGACAAGAATGAAAACATCACCCCCAAATACCAAGTAGTAGAGATTCACGTCCGCCTCACTCTTCACAAAGTCCATGCCCTGCAAGTATTTGTCGATGCACTAATACCACACCCTGGGAGCCTGCTCGAGCTTGTACAGAGCTCTCTTTAATGTGCACATGGGGGTCTCTCTGTTGTGTGCCACAAATCCCTCCAGTTTTTCCATGTACACTTGCTCCTCCAATTCACCATCAAGGAACACCATCTTGACATCCATCTGATGGATCTACTATCCCATCTAATGGATCCACTGTCCCATTTGTGCTACTAATGAGATCACGTCTTGTATATATGTGTACTTGGCCACAAGAGAAAAAGTATCCTCATAATCTATTCCCTCATTCTGAGAGAAACCCTTGGCCACAAACCTAGTTATGTATTTATCGATGCTACCATTTGCACTGTGCTTGATCTTATAGATCCAACATGATCCAACCACTGCCCCTTCCGGTCTTGGCACAACTTCCTAAACATAATTTTGCATGATTGAGGAATACTCCTCAACCATGGTATCCCATTACACCTACTATTATGCAACCTCTTGATAGTTAGAAGGATCATTATCTACCAACTGATTGACCAACACCATGTAGCCAGTGTACTGTTGTGGTTGTCTTCGCTCTCTCTCGCTCATCCTAGGAGTCCCCAAAAACTCCTGAGCATCCCTGATTTTAGCTTGAACCTTGGCGATTCCTCTTGCCATCAATGGAGTTAGGAATATCCACCTCCATATGCATGAGCAATAGGATCAACTAGTTGTTGCAACCATGCAGCATCCGTGTTCGCCACCTTGATATGCTTTGACATGTTGTTTTCTTATTTTATCATTTTTTTGGCTAGTATAGCTTTGCACCCCTCCGAAAATAATATGTCAATTGCTAAATTTTTTGCTTCATATTCCAACTCTCCTTGCCAATAAATCCAGTCGGAATGAGGCATGAAGAGTTGATGAACATTTGAACGTACTTTTTTCCTCATGGTAATGTAAATGAAATGTTTTGATCAACAAAAAAATATTTTTGTGGAATAAATAAATTTTATAATTTGCGATAACTATTGACATACTTAGTTTTTTTTTCTTTTTTTTTTACATAATTATGATAGCTCAATAGAGCCTCTATTTAGCCACGTTAAGGGCTCGATCGAGGGTTTCTTGTTAAACTATGGTATGTTCTATGCTTAGAGCAGTTTAATTTTTTTCTTCTTATTAGCCACATATTAGCAATCACATCTACATTAAGTAAGTCCAAATAGAACATTAAACGATCAACAGAAAACAAGCCAAGACAAGAGACACAAGATGTGGCAGCTAGCCAAGGACAAACCCTAATGCAGAGAAACCCTTTGATCAAATTTTCTTTTATCTTCAGTAGTTTAGTAGAGAGAAATAGTACAAAATTAGAATTCTGTAATTTTATATCAGCAACAGCAAACCCTAGATCAACAAAGTCAAACTTGGTAAAACGAGTTGAAACTGACCTCCAATATGCTTGGTCAATTTCCAGTCAACTAGCCCTCGAACAACCTGAAGAAACTAAGGCAGTTAACGCTGGTGAAACTTGTGGACGAGTTGCCGCGATTTTTGTGCCAAAATTTGATGCTTGCTTAGGAGAGGCAGCCACACCAAAACTGCACCCTTGATGAGTCAATTCTTGGTCAACGCAAGTCAAAGAGACCTTCAACAACTTCTGCATCCTCCTTTCAGCGTCCTCCTTGCCCTTATGCGTCCTCCTTCTTCTCATGTGTGGGTTGCTCCTTGTATAACCCAAAGCTAAGGAGAGAGAGAGAAGAATGAGTGAGATGAGATGATGGCAAAATGAATCAACCTACCTTGTATTTATATGATTCATTGGGCATGTGTGCCATACATTTAACTGCTGGCCGATCTTGACAATTTGTCAAGTAAATACAAATAAATTCATATCTCCATAAATACTTGTCGGAATCGGATGATATTTAGATCAACCCTACACCTCTTGACAAGAGGAATCTAGGAAAAATATCAGCTGCCATAAGTGAGGTTACCCACATAGAGTTTGGCCCTAGTTTCCAATTTTAACACTCCCTCTCAACTAGCAAGAACTCCATCTGCAATCCGTCCGACCGTCGTTACTATCCCAACCACCAAATGCACTACCCTACACTGCTTGGCCCTGCTCTGCTCTGCTATGCTTTGCTCGAACTATAAAGAAGAAGAAATGATCGAGGATGTATCATACCATCCTCCACTGACCTGAAGTTAGTCTTGGAGTGTGTCATACCACTCTCACTGATCCCATATCAGTATCATTGATCCCAGATCAATGGAGGTCATCCTAGCATAGGGAGTATGATAGATACAATGATGCGTCCATCGATAGTACTACTATGGTCCCAAACCCCATTTCCTTGCTCATTGATCAGATGAGAGGTACTTCCCATGAGTCCTAGACTTCATGGGTAGGATGCCTCAACAAGAGAACTAATCATCTTGTCCACAGGAGAACAAATCATCCTGTCCAACAGTTGCCATAGGAGAACTAATCATCCTAGCCCACAGGAGAACTAATCATCCTATTCCACAATCGCCATGGAGAACTAATCATCCTAGCCCACAGGATAACTAATCATCCTATCCTAGAGTCGCCACAGGGTGTCACAGGAGAAGGTTGAGCCTTTCACCCTATACATAGTGCACCACTAGGGGATGATGAGTTGCCCTATGGTCGCATGTCGCTCCAAGAAGTACCTTGTGCCCCCTTGGAGCTCCCAAAGCTTAATACATCATACTCGACCCTCATAAGAGGGTCTCTGAACAACACCAAGTCGTTCTCAGAAAGTCAAGAATTTAACCTTTCCCAGGGGCTTTGTCAAAATGTCGGTGACCTATTCATCTATAATGATATGTTGGAGCCTTATGCTCCCCACTGCACCATATCCTGAATATAGTGGTACCTGATATCAATATGCTTGGAGTGATAATGAAATACGGGATTCTATGATAAACGAATGTTGCTTTGGTTGTCACACAGGATCACGATGGTATCCAATGTAAATCCAAACAGCTCATTGAAGAGCTTTCACAACTAGACCACCTCACAAGAGGCCATACTAGCAGCAATGTACTCTGCCTCGACGATGCTCAAATCTACCGACTTCTACTTCCTTCTCATCTAGGAAATCGAGGCAGATCCCAAAGACAAACAACACGCATAAGTGCTCTTTTGGTCCACCAAACTGCCTGCCCAATCAGCATCGGTATATCCATGTAGTCTCACATCTCCAGCAGTGTATCTCAACCCATGAGTGATTGTGCCACGAAGATATCTCAATAGATTCTTGGCACCAATCCAATGTGAGCGGTGAGGCTCAACCATATGTTGACTCAACGTGTTGGCTACAAAACATATATCTGGACGAGAGTTCACCAAGAACATCAATGCTCCAATGAGTTGATGATACTCAGTAGCATTTCGTAAAATGGGTCTAGCGGCACTACCACTTAACTTCTTAAAGACAAGCTCCATCGGGGTAGTCACAAGCTTACAGTCCACCATACCGAATCTCTCTAATATCTTCACCACATATTTTCCTTGACATAGGAAAATCTCCCTTGGCTTCTACCAGATTTCTAGTCCTAGGAAATAGTGCATGAGTCCTAGGTCCTTCATCTCAAATTCAGAAGCCAACTCCCTCTTACATTTTTGAATGACAGGGTCTGCACCTGTTAGAAAGAGGTCATCAGCGTACAACACCAGTATGAGAGGATTGTCATCTTCAACCTTAAAGTAAAGGTTAGGGTCGATTTCACTCCTAGTGAATCCCAACTTCATCAAATAGCTATTGATCCTCTTATACCACACTCGGGGTGCTTGCATCAGTCCATAGAGGGCCTTCTTCAACCTGCACACATGAGATTCTTGATCATGAATCTCAAATCCTTTGGGTTGCTCCACATAGACCTCCTCTTTGATCGAACCATGCAAGAATGTGGTCTTGACATCCATCTGATGTAGGTTCCATCCTTGTGAAGCAACAAGGGCTATGATTGAGCGGATAGTGGCATATCGGGCAATAGGTGCAAATATCTCATCATAGTCTATACCTTCCTTCTGAGAGAAGCCATGAGTGACAAAATGAGCATTATACTTTTTCACACTTCCATCAACTGCATGCTTTATCTTGTAAATCTATTTCGAAGTGACAACTGCTTTGTCCTGAGGTCTGGGGACCACATCCCAAACATTGTTTTTCATGATGGACTCATATTCCTCAGTCATAGAATCCTTCCATACTTGATTCTTGACAACTTCTGTGAATGACGAAGGCTCATTTTGGATGATCGTACTCATGATGGTCGAGTATCCTTGATACCTGGTCGGCTTCTTACTTTCCCGGAAGGTTCCCCTGGGTGCAATGTGCCCTTCAGCATCATCAAGTGTCCCCCTAAGCCATGAAGGCCTCTTCCTAGAAGAGGAAGGCTCTTGTGGAGGGGGATCAATAGGATCCATAGGTTCTTCCACATTGGGCATCATCTCATCTTCCTTTTCCTTTGGTTCCCTGGTGTCAGCTTCTTTAGATCCCCTTTGAGTAGGAAGATTGTCAACTTTTCTAAGAGCCATATCTTCGTCAAAGGTGACATCATGGCTAATCTCAATTTCCCTTTGACCAGCCATGTAGATTCTATAGCCCTTAGTGTTTTAGGTATAGCCCACGAAGATTCCTTTCTTTCCAGATGCACCCAATTTATTCCTCTTCTCCTTCGGCACATGAAAATATATCGGACTTCCAAAAATTCTAAAATGAGATACATCAAGTTTGTTACCAGTGAACATCTCTTCGGGAGTCTTGGAACCCAATGCTTGATGAGGGCATCAGTTTTGCACATATACGGCGGTATTCGCAGCTTCGACCCATAGAAACTTCGGAAGTCTTTGATCATGGAGCATAGTATGAACATCTTCCACAATCGTACGATTCTTCCTTTCTGCCACACCATTTCGCTCAGGAGTATATGGTGTTGTAGTCTCCCTCTTAATGCTAGCCTCTTTGCAAAAGTCATGGAACTCATTGGATTCATACTCAATCCCATTATCAACCCTTAAAATCTTGATCTTCTTTTTGGTTTCATTCTCGATCAAGGCTTTGAAGTGACGAAACCAAGTGAACACTTCATCCTTATTTTTCAAGAAGTATATACAGGTCTTGCGAGAATAATCATCTGTAAAAGTGAGGTAATATAAATATCCTCCCAAAGAGTTCACAGGCATCATACCAGATATGTATGAGTGAACCAATTGCAATATATCGAAGGTTCTTCTTTGACTTGAGGGGAATGGTCCCCTTTTGAGCTTCCCTTTGGCACATCCAAGACATACACCTTCTTTCTCTACTTGGAACTCGGGCATCCCTGTCACCATTTGTCTTGCATTGGGTAGAGCTTTGTAATGAAGGTGAGCAAACCTTCGATGCCATAGTTCGGACTAAAGTGATGTGTCACAAGAAATGACACCCAACAGACTTCCTCTAACCTGATATAATGAATCAACTCGAAACCAAAGAGTGAAATCTTCCTTAAAATTCTTTTTCCATACACGTACCTCTCCATCAATGAAGGTTACCTTGTAGCCTTTGTCCTCCATTGCTGAAACAGACACTAGGTTCTTTTTGAGATCAGGTACATATAAGACTTCTTGCAAACGAATTTTATTACCCTAATTCAATTGAAGAGTGACATTCCCTATGCCTTTCACGAGATATTTTGCATTGTTCCCAAGAACGATTTCTAGATTGGTCTCCTTTTCTATCAAATTGGAGAGAGCTTCTTTGTAGCCAGTTAAGTGCCTTGAGGCACCACTATCAATAAGCCAATTCCCCAACGAGTCCGAGGGAGCAGTAGTAGAGAGGGTCATTGGTAGACAATATTCATCTTGCTTATTGTTAACAACATTAGATTCATACCTAGACTTTCTTGCCTTCTTGAAGGGTTGTCCTCTTCCTTGATTTCCGGCATTTCTTTTACCTTTGCCATTGGACCTGCCTTTCCTTTGATTGCCTTGAGAGTGATTTTGGTCATCATCATGGTGTGAGTCCCTTTTATCAGGGCACTCCCTCGCATAATGGCCCATTTTGTTGCAATTGTAACATCGACCTTTTCTTCCACCCTTTGGTCCAACCTTTCCTTTGGATTTAGCCCCAGAATTGTTTATTCTTTTAGCATGAGAAAAAAAGGCAGAAGGATGGCCTTTAAGTGTGGGCATTTCTTGCTCTTCCATCCTTGTCTCTTCTTGAATACATCTGGCCATCAATTCCTCAAATCCTGGGATGACATTATTGTTAAGAGTAGTCCTGAATATATACCATTCAGGTGGCAGTCCTCCAAGAGTTGTGATAGTCATTTCCTTGTTAGGAACTACTTCCCCAATAGATAGGAGATCATTCTTTACCTCGGTGATCCTTAAGAAATATGCTTGCATACTCTCATCTTTGCCTTCTTAATTTCCTTCAGCGTATTTCTAAGGAACATAACTTGATTTGCATCATTAACTTTAAATAAACTCACCAGTCTATCATAGATTTCCTTGGAGGTTGTCAACTCGGAAACATAGGCCACCAGGCGCTTGTTGATAGAGTCCCGGATGATCTTCCTTGCTTTGAATTCTCCCTTGGACCACTTTCTTTTGGAAGCAACGAATGCATTTGATGGAGGCGCAACAATATTGCCTCTCACATGGTCCAACACTTCCTGATCTTTTAAAGTAAGGTCGAGAGACATCTTCCATCCATGATAGTCAAACCTATCACGGAGCTTGTCTTCGGCGGGAAAGAGTGTTGAGGACCCCATGAAGTTTTTAGGATAGCCTTGCCAACCTTCTCTTCGGTGATTGCTCTTGCTCTTACTCTTGCTTGGGCTTTGTCTTCACCTCAGCTCCGATACCATGTTAAATTATGGTATGTTCTATGCTTAGAGCAGATTACTTCTTTTCTTCTTATTATCCACAGATTAGAAATCACATCTACATTAAGTAAATTGCATATAGAACATTAAACAATCAATAGAAAACAAGCCAAGACAAGAGACACAAGATGTGGCAGCTAGCCAAGGACAAACTACAATGCGGAGAAACCCTTTGATGAAATCTTGTTTTATCTTCAATAGTTCAACAGAGAGAAATAGTACAAAATTAGAATTCTGTAATTTTATATCAGCAACAACAAACCCTAGATCAAAAAAGTCAAACTTGGTCAAAGGAGTTGAAATTGACCTCCAATATGCTTAGTCAATTTCTGGTCAACTAGCCCTCAAACAGCTTGAAGAAACAACTCTTGAACAACCCAAAAAACACAGTGAAATTGCTGTTGGCTGAAGTCAACTTGCTGCCCAAAACTAGGGCAGTGAACACTAGTGAAACCTGTGGACGGATTACCTCGATTTTTGTGCCAAAATTTGTGGCCTACCGAGGAGAGGCAGCCACACCAAAACCGCACCCTTGATGAGTCAACGCTTGGTCAACACAAGTCAAAGAGACCTTCAACAACTTCTGTGTCCTCCTTTCAGTGTCCTCCTTGCCCTAATGCATCCTCCTTCTTCCCACGTGTGAGTTGCTCCTTGTATAATCCAAAGCTAAGGAGAGAGAGAGAAGAATGAGTGAGATGAGATGATGAGAAAATGAATCAACCTCTCTTATATTTATATGATTCACCGGGCATGTGTGACACACATTTAACTGCTGGCCGACCTTGACAATTTGTCAAGTAAATACAAATGAATTGATATCTCCATAAATACTTGTCGAAATCGGATGATCTTTAGATCAATCCTACACCTCTTGACAAGAGGAATCTAGGAAAAATATCAGTTGCCATAAATGAGGTGACCCACATGGAGTTTGGTCTAGTTGCCAATTTTAACATTTCTTAGATCCTTGATCGAGCTATTTGAAATTTAATTCAAACACTCGATCGCGCTGTTGAGGGCCTAAAAAACAAAGTTTTAGCTCCTCTTCCACAAATTTCTCTGCAACACCATTTTTGTACCCTAGCCAACTCCAAGGAGAATTTTTCCTTAAGTGGCGTAGTTGATCATGTTGAATTTGGGAAAGAATCCTTTATCCAATGGCATATGAGTTTGACATTTTTGAATGCATATGATATTCTTTTATCTAATTTATTTTAAACATAATGTTTGAAACTTTTTTGGACAAATTCAAAGGGGCCGAATAAAAAAAAACATAAAATCTACAAAATCTCAAAAAATACAAATATCTTTGTTTACCAGTGCTCTTCAAAAGGGCACTCTTGGTTTTTGAATTTATTTAAATAGTTGAAAAAAAATCTTACGTGAAACCAAAAGTATAACCTATTGCCACATTTGACCCAAAAGTATAACCTATCTTCATGCATTCACCCACAACATTAAATAAAAATAGTATCCTCTATGTACTAACAGATCCCTTATCATGTTCATTCTATACTCTAATGGCATGGTAGTGGCAAGGCTATTTAAATGTAAACCAATGCCAACAAGAATACCAACTAATATAGAAGCATTTCCATTATTTTGAACATTACTTTCAGATTTATTTGAGGTAAGTTCAGTAGTTTTGGATGAGAAAGAGGATTAGATAAAGACTAAGAAATTCTTCCAATATCTACACTTCTTTTGTTTTTTTTAATGAAACAATTTGCTTGCTTGCAGTGAGAAGTCATAATTTTTTCTCATTAATGAAGTATTTGTCTCTAAATCATGAGTTGAATTTACTAATGCATCAAACTTGGTCTCTAAATCATAAGTTGAATTTACTAATGCATCAATTTTAAGCATTAGGACACATAGATTTTTACCATTACCTTTAATAGTGAGTTTGATAAAAACATTGTCAAAACAAAGCCCATCGTCCTCAATAATATCTATAGCCATCTTCACAAAGATCCACCATGTTGGTTCTGCCATTTGATTCATCACTACCACCTATGTTAGCCAGCTATCCTTTTGACCATTGATCTTTGCTTCGAAATACCCTATCAACTATGGACTGATCTTTGTATAAAACTAAAACTAAAACTATCCTAATTCTAATGAAGTTACCAAACTACCGGAATTGATGGTCATTGTCCGTGCAAGGTGAAAATTAATAACACTGCCATTAACCATGCCATCCACAACAATATCCTCTACATGAATATCAAACTGGTGACATGTCGATTCCTTTTATTTTACAAACTGATAAGACACCTTTTTCTTTAGAGAATACTGACCCTCTTCTGGAAGTGAATTCAAAACCTTTGAACAATAAATTTGGGTTCCCTTTTCTGCTACGATTTGTGGCTAAAATTCTGAGCGAAAATGCCCTTAAACCTACTGCGATTTTGAGTTATTTTATCTCAGCAAAAACGTCGTCATTTTCAACAATTTCGTGGCTCTTAGGGCCAACAAAAGTGTTTCCCTTATGTTTGTAAATGTCAGCATAAAGACAGTGTGCCTATCAAGAGTGCTTAATAATGCTATAGATCCTCAGTTGTTGGGGTTTTTCAAACCATGGAAACCTCGCCCAATGTCATGAATGCATGATCTATGATGACAACCCTCAATATACCTGTCTCCCAAATGATTCGAACATCTCAGAGGTTGAAAGCAACAAACTATGGTATGAAGAAAACTAGGAAGCAGAATAGGGAGGGAGGCAGGGGGTGCAGTGATATCTGGTTTAATGCATGGGGTCCGCTATTCACCTAAATGTGCCACATAACCTTTGTCGATTTGGACAAACACCTTGTCGTTGATCCCCCTCTATTGTTAAACTTCAGAAGACTAGGGGAGGTTCGCTATGAATATTAATCATCAATCAAAACTGAAGGGGCTAGGTGCCATAAAAATGTGTGTGTTATTTTACTCCAACCTCGATCTGAGTTCATTATTGAGTATTCCTGTGATCTCATGCTTCAAATGCTCAAGAATGTGAAGAATCAAACGTGTCAATGATTCCTGCTGCCACCATTCAAAGAAAATATGTTTCCCCTGGATACACTTCCTGCTTCTCATCCTTATAAATTCTTCCCATCACATTAAGAAAATGTATCAAGCACATCCTCAACTTTAATAGTATATTTTGCAGCAGTATTTGCTAGTTTTAAGAAATCCACTTTCAAATATGTAATCGAACAAACTGTATCCACTTTTAAATTTAACGCTTTATCTAAGGATCTTCATTTCCAAAAAGTGAGAAACAACAAATCTGCAGTAGGGGCATAGCAAACCCTTCCACAATAGTAACTCAAAGTCTTCAGCCTTGCCATCCTTGCATATTTTCCCACTGAATTTAATATACAACACCAAATCCAAATATTTAACCAAAAACTAAGGTGGATATATCTGCACCAATAAACTTGCATCCTGGTTTTTATATTGATGCAATAGCAACTGTTGAAGCAGGAACTTATGGCCACACAATGTTCTGCATTTGTTGGAACGTGGCCAAAGGGTTCAATATAGTTCCCACAAACAGGCCAAGTAACAAACCAATATATATTTTCCAGCCAAAGTATGCAATATTCTTGATTATGTATTCTCATAAGTCTGGAGATATTCAACTCTTGTTATATCATGTATGTCTACTTCAAGTATTAAAACTTTATTAGCAGAATAAAAATAATCCTTTTGCTAGATATCTTCTTGAAAGCCTTTGTATACTAGGGATTATAAATACTAAAAGATGCCTTAATTTATAGATAGTTTTGTCTATTTTCTCAGAATGTTAATCCCTTTGCCAATAGACAAGGCCACATTGCTTCCAAAAATAAGTGATCTGCTTTGAGCCTTGCTACGCCTAAAATATCCGATTGGAAGCTTTAATAATTTATTCCGTAGAAGGGGTAGAACATGCCTTAGCTGAAATAATTTTATAGCAAAAAGCACTAAGTTCGTTTGCATTTAATGGGTATATGAATATTGCAACTTATCATACTAGTTTATGTTTAGGGGTCAATAATGTCTCTGTAATTGTTATTGGTATTGCTTTTCCATGCATATCTATGTGAATATGTTTTTGGATAATCATATTTGTTGAATATGTTTTTGGATAATCATATTTGTTGACATTCTTACCTCTACCTTGTTTTTGAGAAAAAATGTGTCACATTAAAGAATTTTCCAGATAGAATTGGCTCTAACTTCAAAATTCATAATATATCCCTACTTTTAACTACACTCTAAAAGGCATTTCACTTGCAATCTTACCCTGAAATCATATAATGCACTGAGAAACATGTGTGATGTTTACTATTTAGATAATTGTGGCAATAATATCAATTCTATAGGAAGCTACTATTAATGGCTTATGAAGGCAAGGAATTGTTGGGTTTCGGGCAAGCTAGCATAAAGCTCAAAAAATTTAAATGAGTCATTTTTCCAAGAATATGTTACAACTCACCCAAAAGAGAAGAATCCACCTACCATGTGTCCTCACCTTCGGGTGCCACATCATCAACCTAATCGAGTAAACTACTTTGTCACTACAACCTCTACGACTAACAAGGTTTCCATGTCATACTGGGGTACACCTATTGTGTGCGCTGGGAAATTTGGAATCTGACTATTTTTGTAAGCATTGCTATGTTGCATTCCCAAAGGCCCAGATGCCTGAATTCCTTAATGCAACCTAAATGGATCCAGATGTCTAGATGAATCTGGATAAATGGACATCTTCCTAGTTCACATGCGTTGCTCGACCTTCATATCGCCAGATGGTCGGATATCCATTGTCTCATGGAACCATGAACAATCAGAATTTGAACTAGGTATTTTTGGATTCTATCATTTCAAACTCAAGTTTCTCTTCATTCCTGGGGAGTTAGACTAAGTGCCACATACCATTAGAAATCTCTCTGAGAAAGATATCTAACCAAACACTTTTCATGCACTTTTGGATAAGGTAATTGTAGGAAAAATTCCTTCAAATAAAGCTACTAGGCTACACATCCAACACTCAACAAAAAACCAAGACATCAATGAAATTATAAGCTTAGCACACTACTAATAGACTCAACAAGCTCCCCTTGAACTTGACATTAATGAAAACAAATGCAAACATACTCAACGGTCTCCCCCTTTGGATAAGGTACCTATAAGAAAAATTCCTTCAAAGATTGGCTGGCTATTAGGCTACACACCCAACACTAAGAAAACAACCAAGACATGATCAATGACATTATAAGCTTAACACACTAATAATAGACTCAACTTGTTCCCCCTAAACTTGACATCAATGACAATAGCTGCCACCAAATTACCTTTTGGTTCATACAGCCTCACACCTGAATGAATGCTCAAATCAACTATATCTTATACTTTATTCTAAGCATTGATGTAGTAACTTTATTATATTCCTAAACATCATCATTGAAATATATACAATAATTTTCATCATAGGTGCATGCTAGTGGTTGAGGTGCATAAGCTTAAATTGTGCATATTCAAATGTGATGGGATTGGATGATTGACCCATTTCTTTGGGATAATTAGTTGAGATGAAATGATGCATTGGAGTACCTATAATTCTCTTAGCCACAAACATTTCTATCTCAAGCACACTTTTCTATTTGGAGGTAGGAAAATAAGCATAAAGAAAGTTGGTAAGAATTTCAGTTGTGGAATTGACAAATCTAGCAATGATGAATGTACAAGTGCATAGGGTATTCAAAATAATGTCTATATTTTATCGCTTTTTGTTTCCATTGGCTATGGTTAATGACAACACTAAGGAGATATGTTGAATCAATTAAAGGATTTTCACCCATTCAAATATTGAGACACAAAAACCTTGAATGAACAAAAAGACCAATCTAAATGCTCAAATAAACAAAAAAAACATTCTAGATGCTCGAATCAACCTACAATATAAACATCAGTATGTTGATTATATAAAAGACACATAAGACTATTGCAAATCATATTCAAACACAATCGTTATAACAACTATTCATTTCTTGTCGTCTAAACCCCGCCCCTAAGCCCCCTAGTTTCAAGTTCCAAGCACTCTTAACCCTTGCCTTCCCTTTCCTTTTCTTCTTCTCATTCTTGTTTCCCCCCTCATCGATCCCTTTGACTATTCCCTTCCATCTACCTTTAATTTGTCTTTCATGTTTCCCCCCTTGGATTGTTCCCCTTCTATGATCCTATAATTTGTCTCTCTTGTTTCTATGTTCCTATAATTTGGCTCTCTTGTTTCATTTTAATTTTAATTTTCATTTATTAAAAAAATAATTTATTCAATTTAATTTAATTTAAGTTAGTTCTCCTTTATAATTTAATTTAGTTCTCTTTTTTAATATAGTTTTTTGTTTGTTTTTCAAGTTGTCTGTGATCCTCTAAGCTTGACCCGTGGCTTGAGAAACCGTGACCCATGGGCATCTAATCCGTCAAAGTCACTTGGGGATCTCACCTAGCCTGGGCCACACCAGCTCTAAGCTGAATGTATTATTTAGCATTTCTCCTCCCCCTAGCACAAACACAACCACCCCTGTGAGGTTTGATACTAGGTCGCCTTGCTTGTGAGGCCTATCCTCAACCAGTTGTGATAGTGAGACTTGACCTCCTTTTTAAATATAATTAATAACAAATATTAATTTAATTTAATTTAATTTTGTTCTCCTTTTACTTCTTATTGTTTATAAACTAAATTCTTTTAACCTTAATTAATTATGTTAATTCCTATATTAATCAAATTTACATTAAAAAAAATTAAATTTTTATACTGTTTTCATGCGAAACGGTTACTGTGTTATTTTTATAATAATTTAAATTTTAACCAAATTTAATTTTATAAAATAAATTATATTATTCATTTTAATTATATAAATTATAATTATATAATAATTTTATTAAAATTATTTATTTAATACTAAATTTTGAAAATTCCTATATTAATCAAATTTACATTAAAAAAAATTAAGTTTTATACTTGTTTTGAAGCACTCAACATATCAAATACCCAAGTCTTAAACCAAGGAAGCACTCAACATATCAGCAATTAAGTCTTAAACCAAGGAAGCACTCAACATATCACCAAATCCATCAACCATCGAACAATCCAAGCAATTAAGTTTTAAACCAAGGAAACACTCAAATTTACATTACCCAAGTCTTAAACCAAGGAAGCACTCAACATATCAGCAATTAAGTCTTAAACCAAGGAAGCACTCAACATATCACCAAATCCATCAACCATCGAACAATCCAAGCAATTAAGTCTTAAACCAAGGAAACACTCAAATTTACATTAAAAAAAATTAAGTTTTATACTTGTTTTGAAGCACTCAACATATCAAGTACCCAAGTATTAAACCAAGGAAGCACTCAACATATCAGCAATTAAGTCAGCGATTTAAATTAAGTCTTAAACCATCGAAGCACTCAACATATCACCAAATCCATCAACCATCGAACAATCCAAACAATTAAATCTTAAACCTCCAAGCAATTAAGTCTTAAACCAAGGAAGCACTCAACATATCCAAGCAATTAAGTCTTAAACCAAAGAAGCACTCAAGCAATTAAGTCTTAAACCAAAGAAGCACTCAAGTACCCAAGTCTTAAACCAAGGAAGCACTCAACACATCGAACAATCCAAACAATTAAATCTTAAACCTCCAAGCAATTAAGTCTTAAACCAAGGAAGCACTCAACATATCCAAGCAATTAAGTCTTAAACCAAAGAAGCACTCAAGCAATTAAGTCTTAAACCAAAGAAGCACTCAAGTACCCAAGTCTTAAACCAAGTCTTAAACCAAGGAAGCACTCAACACATCGAACAATCCAAACAATTAAATCTTAAACCTCCAAGCAATTAAGTCTTAAACCAAGGAAGCACTCAACATATCCAAGCAATTAAGTCTTAAACCAAAGAAGCACTCAAGCAATTAAGTCTTAAACCAAAGAAGCACTCAAGTACCCAAGTCTTAAACCAAGGAAGCACTCAACACATCGAACAATCCAAACAATTAAATCTTAAACCTCCAAGCAATTAAGTCTTAAACCAAGGAAGCACTCAACATATCCAAACAATTAAGTCTTAAACCAAAGAAGCACTCAAGCAATTAAGTCTTAAACCAAAGAAGCACTCAAGTACCCAAGTCTTAAACCAAGGAAGCACTCAACACATCGAACAATCCAAACAATTAAATCTTAAACCTCCAAGCAATTAAGTCTTAAACCAAGGAGGTCTTAAACCAAAGAAGCACTCAAGCAATTAAGTCTTAAACCAAAGAAGCACTCAAGTACCCAAGTCTTAAACCAAGGAAGCAGTCAACATATCAAAAGTACCAACACAAGTCACCGAATTGAGGTTATGCTCAACACGTCCTGGGATATTGAGCACAAGAGTACTATGAAGAAAAGATTGTCCTGTTGCTTTCTGAATGTGGGATTATTCCCATAACACCAGATATTTGTGAACAAAATTCAAAGACTAAGCCACAATATCCAAGTCATACACCGAGAATAATAAAATCCAAAGCATAAAGCATTGACAAGTCCGCAGGGTGGATATTTGGCCAATTTCGATCGACAACTCTAGTTAATTTGTGCGACAGTTAATTTGTGCGACCCCAGGTATGATTGAGTTTTAACAAGGAGAGGGGCTCCGTAATTGTTGATTTTACCAAACCACCTTGTCAACATGGCACTCTATGGTGAATTGCGGCACCCCCCATGGCAAAACTACTTACCATGAGCACCCCCCCGGCTCCCCCCGCACAATCCATCTCTGATTTAAGTGACAAGACGGGGATAAACGTGGCCACAAAATTGTTAAGTGGCGATCCCACTATTACGGGCCTGTATACATCGAAAGAGAAGGCAGGTTTAGAGTTTGATCAAATTAGGGCTATTTCTGGAAATGAGTTGCAACACGAGAGTGTTTATTGGAGAAAGTGAAACCAAAGAATCACAAGGAAACTAGTTGTATCATAATCTCATCATATCAAGTAAAATTTTTGTCGAACACATGCTCCTGGACAGCTAGAAATAAATCCTACTAGAAGCATTTGAACCAGCAACCTGGGAATGACTATGCAATAACCGATTCTCCATTCCTGTAAAATTTTCTCGAACACATGCTCCTGGACAGCTAGAAATAAATCCTACTAGAAGCATTTGAACCAGCAACCTGGGAATGACTATGCAATAATCGATTCTCCATTCCTGGGAAATGTTGGAAGAGTGGGATGTGTCATCTAACTGCTCACAATATGCAGATGAGTTTTCCAATACAATTTGTGTCCATTCCTTTCCTATGGAAACGATTTCCAAATCTGAAGTAGGTTGTGATGAGTCAAGGTTTCTGGCCATGCTACGCTCAATAGATAACAAATGTTCTATCAAGTCTCCACAATCTTCTTCCTCCAGATACATCTTCACAGTTTCATAGTCATGCTTGCACGCTTGATAATGTCTACAAGTGAACTGAAGTGTTCATACCGCAGTAAAATCGAAATATGGAATTCATTTCACTATTGCAACATGGCTAAGGACTATTACAAACTTATGTTTCATTATAGTCTGCATCTTGCAAAGATATCTTTCAACATGCAAAAACCATTGCTAGTGCTTTTGCCTATTCTAGCCAGTTGTTTGAAGAATGCCTCAGAACAATATTGGATGTTTGTGGACAGAACCTACAAAGTCCTATAGTAAATTTCAACAATTTTACAAGCACTTGGAACCATAACCAAAGTAAAAGGGGCAAGCATTTGTACGAGTGAGATTATGATGAGGAGGAAGCCGCAACAATAGTTTATGATCTTGCTACCTTTAAGTAACGGTGACTTGAACTTACTATTTTTAGGAATGATTATTAAACATGGTTGAGTTGGCTCAGGTCATTATACTAAAATGAAAAGAAAAGGGCTTCTTTCATTCGAGTTTTGGGATTGTTCCAATTTGGGGAAATACAAGAAGCAATTGAACTCATGTAGCGTGGGAATTGAAGACGCAGGCTTATGCAAGGGAACACTCCAGCAGTCACTGCCATTGGAATTGTCAAGGTATTAACGAAGATCTTGTTTGATTCTGGTGTTCAGGCATGCCTCGAAAACCTTGAAGCTATGCCCTGGATAGAGAAGGAGGGAAATGAAATGCTTGACATCGAGAATGCTTTGGGAGAGTTCAATCGAGGATAATGGATTTGTGAGTCTAAGAATGATTTGTAGAGTCTCTGTTATGGTTGTCTTTTCTCTCTTATGAAATTTTTCATTCAAGCCACTAACAAAAATCTTGGTAATGAAGTTTTTGAAGATAGAGGATCATTGATTCCACAAATTGCTGGACAAATGGACAATCTAAATTGGATACTTAAATTTTTTGTTGAAGGACAAATAGTAGAATGCTTTTGTTAGAATATGGACTAAATAGTTAGAACTATCAGAGCTATACAATCAAACTTTGATGCGATGAAGTTAGTCGTGCTACTGCAAAGTTGGTCATTACCTTAAGAAAATGCAAGATACTTCATCCTTGTGAAGTAAGATATAACCTTTTGCAAGCTTGGTTGTAAGCATAGGTTGATGAACCTTTTAGCATAAGACCAGTGAACAAAATATTAGGTGACAGAGCATTTGGAGGCAACGAAAATCGAGGTTTTTCTTCGAATACTTGTATAAGGCTTTGAGTGTTTTGATGGATTGAAATCATGTTGCAAGTAGTAAATAGAAGTAGCGTTATTCAAGATACACTACTAGTAAAATTACCTCCAACATTTTCTGGGTTACAGGAGGAAGAACAATTGAATAAAATTACTAAAGAGAACCATTGTGGAAGGAATGATTGACTCCAAGTTTAATCCAAAATTAAATCCAACAAAATATTTCTGCAAATTCAAATCTTTTACAGGATGATGGAAATATAAAGGATAAAAAGAAACATTTTTATGATTATATGGGAATTGTTGAAGATTTGAAGAAATGTTTCAAGTTATTACAGGAAGTGAACTTCAATGTTTGCAGAGCAGTTTGATTTTATATTGAATTGCTTTCATGCAATGAAGAATACCAAGTCATTTAAAATAGAGGAACATGATTAATACATTGTAGAGATGACATGACTGTGAATTATTTCCTTGAAGAAGATAAATTGCTATTCGTTGCAATTGTGAGACCTATTAGCTATATGTGTTGCTTTAAAGGCTAATAAACATAATTGAATGGAGAAAGTACCCGAAGTAACAATCTTGAAATGGCTCGAAGGTCTTGAAATGAGGTCAGAGGGTTGATTTATTACAAATCGAATAGGCAGAAAATTGTATATGGCAGAAGTGAGTTAGATTCCATAGCAAACACTGCTTTGAAAATCATTAACTCTGGTAAAAATTGAGCAATATTTAGACCACGGACAGTAAAGGATAAGTGAAGAATACAAGTGGTAGTGTTGACCCTGCTTAAAGGATATTAGCAGGTTTCCAGGAGAAGCTTCCACAACCTATAGATTCTGAAGTAAAAGATCAACAAGCAGAAGATTAAGGAAGTTTTGAGGCAAGATTCGAGTAACCAATCCCATTTCTTTATGAAAAAAGTCCAAAATAGGTGAAAAATGGAGATAGCAATTCCAAATTTGGTGGCAGAGTGTCCGTTAATTTTGCCAAATTTGAAGACATTCAATCAAATTTCTTGAAAAATATTTCAAGGCAGTAAAACATTACATTCTAAGAGTAGATGGCGGGGCATTTGTCAACAAAGGATAAGTATTTTTATTTATTTATTATTGTGACCAATCCAACATTTCCAGGAAATTATACATTTGATGGCAAAATTTTCGAGGCACAAAATCAACAAGTAGGATCGGTTAAGTATATCCAGGCAGAGAATCAACAAATCAAATGGCGAATTCCAGATTTCTTGCAACAAAGTGAATATTTTATTTATTTTTGGTTTATATAGATTGATTTTATTTCCAGAAAATTTGTAATAAATTAGATATTATTTTTAAGTTTATTATTAGGATTTTATTCCCGAAAAGCTTGCAAAAGCTTCAGGGCTGTAATTATTTATATACGTTTTTATTTTAATTGTAAAAGGGTTGGCTCTTGATGCTAAAACTCTGTCATTTTTGTAAATATTTCTATTGCAAAATTTTGAATAAAAGTTTATGGATTTATTTTTATGATAGAAATTGTTCACATGTTTGTGCTTCCAGTATTACATATCTTGTTTCTGCATATATTTGAGGTTGTATAGGACATCGGTCAAGACTAGGTTGAGTATCAACTTCCCTGACAACCTACTACAGTGTTATGTTATTTACTGAGTAAATTATGGTGACAATATGTCACTGTTGATCCCTCTAAATCAATAGATTGTTGCTTCTATACAAATTCTTAGATGTATTATTGTTTTTTGTAAAAATCCTTCTACACACTTGTGCGCTTGATTAGATAATTAGGTATTCAAGGAGGATATCTAATTCTCTAATATCTCCTCCAAACCTTTCAAGCTATGTGTTTCTGCCATAACTGAACATTGGCACTTTAATAAGGCCTCTACAAGAGAGGGTTTTGCTTGTGAGCAAGGATTTTTGACTCATTAGCAACCACCTATACAACAAATCCTAGATCTGGCCATTGTGCTTCATATGTTGTTATCCTATGAAGGAGTCCCTCTAACACTTGAGGGAGCCCCCTCTGGTTCGAGGGCTAGCTTGAACCTAAAATTTGGTCAAGTTGGTTTCTCGACACAGTTTCGCAGCCAAGAATTTCCTTCGAGAAACATTACAAGATTTGGCGCCATTGTCGGGGATCAAAGTAACGAATATATCTATCCTTAGAGAATGATAATTGATTAGATCTATTCTTTGTTGGCGAACATAGACTAGACAATTCATATTGGTTACATTTCCTTCACCTGGAGGCTCCACTTTCTCTATATGGTGATTCCACTGAGTTATCGATTACATTAGTTCCAGATGTGAGATGCCTTTATTGCTATGTTTGTTCAAGGCTCATTGATGGTTGCATTGAGCAACATGTATTTCTTCCTCTTGACAGTGATCAGAAAATTCAAAGGTTTATTGAGGATACATTCTTCAGAATTCAATTGTAAGTATCAATTGCTTACGAAATTTAATGTTCATATTGTAAATATTTTTTTATGCCTTTAGCTACTGGCAAGGTGGTCTATCAGTTAATCCAATGCTCACATGGTTGCATTGGAAGCATGATTACACTTAATTGTGCAAAATTTCACCTCACCATAGTAGGAGTATGTGCAATAGATCAATCGGTTCTTATGTGTCATTTGAGGATCGTTCTGCATTTGCAATTGTTTCAATTTGGTTTTTAGATTTAGTGTGCATATTTCAATTTGTAACAACAATAATTTTCAAAATCCAGTGTGCAGCATGTGGATTGATTAAATTTCACCGATTTTAGATTACATTATAATCATTAGATCAATTTAATAATGAATCCATATCCCAATGGAGAAGCATTGGTATACAATTTGGTTTCAGCTTTCATATTGCAGTATGTTTATGTAATGTCTGTTGCTTCTCAACATCCATGTTTTCAGCTTTTGGTTTGCAACAGTTTTCAGCAGGGAATTGGATTTCATTACAGTTTGAGAGCATTCACAAGTTACAGGTTGCAGATGGTTAATTTTATTTTGGTATGAATCCATGCCCAACAGATTCAAGGTAGTTGGTCTCCTAGTTCTCTGTGTTCCCTTGTGGGAAGCAATCTCCAATTGGAGCCGATGTTGTAATTTTTTTCGACACCTTTAAAAAGTTACAAAAAGTTGAATTTTTCTAGTCTTCGTCCCGACTAAAATATCAGACATATACTTGTTTTCAATGAAAAATGGTTATTGAGTTATTTTTATAATAATTTTAATTTTATAAAATATAATTATATATTTCTTATAAAATTATTTATTTAGTATTAAAATTATTCAAAAAATCAGTGGGTTAACACCTAATCTCTAAGTTAATTTCAACGTGAATTCCATCAACCATCGAACACTCCAAGCAACGAAGTCTCAAACCAATAGATCAATTGGTTCTTATGTGTCATTTGAGGATTGTTTTGCATTTGCAGAAGTCTCAAACCAATAGATCAATCGGTTCTTATGTGTCATTTGAGGATTGTTTTGCATTTGCAGTTGTTTCAGTTTGGTTTTTAGATTTAGTGTGCATATTTCAATTTGTAACAACAATAATTTTCAAAATCCAGTGTGTAGCATGTGGATTGATTAAATGTCACCGATTTTAGATTACATTATAATCATTAGATGAATTTAATAATGAATCCATATCCCAATGGAGAAGCATTGGTATACAATTTGGTTTCAGCTTTCATATTGCAGTATGTTTATGTAATCTCTGTTGCTTCTCAACATCCATGTTTTCGGCTTTTGGTTTGCAACAGTTTTCAGTAGGCAATTGGATTTAATTACAGTTTGAGAGCATTCACAAGTTACATGTTGGAGATAGGTTAATTTTATTTTGGTATGAATCCATGTCCAACAGATTCAAGGTAGTTAGTCTCCTAGTTCTTTGCTTCCCCTTTGGGAAGTAATCCCCAATTGGAACCGATGTTGTAACTTTTTTCGACACCTTTAAAAAGTTACAAAAAATTGAATTTTTCTAATCTTCCTCCTGATTAAAATATCAGACATACACTTGTTTTCATGGAAAAATGGTTATTAGGTTATTTTTATAATAATTTTAATTTTAATATTTGTTAGTTTATAAAATATTATTATAGTATTTTCTTATAAAATTATTTATTTAGTTTTAAAATTATTCTAAAATATCAGATAGACATATACTTGTTTCATGGAAAAATGGTTATTGGGTTATTTTTATAATAATTTTAAATTTATAAAATATAAATATATATATCTTATAAAATTATTTATTTAGTATTAAAATTATTCAAAAAATTAGTGGGTTAACACCTTAATTATTCAAAAAATTAGTGGGTTAACACCTTATCTCTAGGTTAATTTCAACGTGAATTCCATCAACCATCCATCAACCATCGAACACTCCAAGCAACGAAGTCTCAAAGCAAGGCAACATTCAACATCTCAAGTACCAACACAAGTCATCGAGTGGAAGAGCCACAAAGGGCATTATATGCTCACTGCATCAAGAAATATTGAGCACAAGGGACATTATAAGGAAAACATTGTCATGTTGCTTTGTGAATGTGGGATCATTCCCTTAACGCCAGATATTTATCAACAAAATTCAAAGACTAAGCCACAACAACCAAGTCATACACTGAGACAAATAAAATCCAAAGAATAAAAAGTTGAGAACTCTGCACGGTGGAGATTTGGCCAATTTCGATCGACAACTCCAGTTAATTTGCATGACCCTAGGTATGATCGAGTTTTAACAAGGAGAGGGGGTCTGCAATTACTGTCTTTACTGAACCACCTTATTAACGTGGCACTCCATGGTGAATTGCGACACCCCCTTGTGGCAAAACCACTTACCATGTGCAACCCCCCATCCACTCCCTCCCCCCCAATCCATCTTTTATTTAAGTGAGAGGACAGGGATAAATGTGGCAACAAAATTGCTAAGTGGTCATCGCACTGTTATGGGCGTGGATACATCGACAAAGAAGGCAAGTTTAGAGTTTGATAAAATTAGTGTTGTTTCTGGAAATGGGGTGAACCACAAGAGTGTTTATTGGAGAAAGTGAATAAAAAGAATCACAAGGAAAGTAGTTGTATCATTAATCTCACCATCTCAAACTGATATTTTTGGAGCACATGCTCCTCGACAGTTAGAAAGAAATCCTACTAGAAGCATTTGAACCAGCAACCTAGGAATAGTTATGCAACAATCGATTCTCCATTCCTAGGAAATGTTGGAAGAGTGGGACGTGTCATCTAACTGCTCACAATATGCAGATGAGTTTTGCAATACAAATTTTGTCCATTCCTTTCCTATGGAAGTGATTTCCAAATATGAAGCAGGTTGTGATGAGTCAAGGTATCTGGTCATGCTATGCTCAACAGACAACACATGTTCTAACAAGTCTCCACACTCTTCTTCCTCTAGATACATCTTCACAGTTTCCTAGTCATGCTTGCACACTTGTCAATGCCTACAAGTGAACTGAGGTGTCCATACAACAGTAAACTTGAAATATGGAATTCATGCCACTATTGCAACATGGTTAAGGACTATTACAAACTTATATTTCATTAATTATCTTCATTTTTGAAGTTTGAATCACTTGTTGATATTTTTCATCCTGCAAAGATAACTTTCAACATGCAAAAACAATTGCTATTTCTTTTGTCAATTCTAGCCATTTGTTTGAAGAATGCCTAAGAACAATATTGGATGTTTGTGGATAGAACCTACAAAGTCCTATAGTAAAGTTCAATAGTTTTACAAGCACTCGCTTGAAACAAAATAAAAAGGGCAAGCATTTGTACCTGTGAGCTTATGATGAGGAGGAAGCCACAACAAGATTTTATGATCTTGTTGCCTTTAAGTATTGGTGACTTGAACTTACTATTTTTAGGAATGATTATTAACAGGGTTGAGTTGGCTCAGGTCATTATACTAAAATGAAAAGAAAAGGGCTTCTTTTTATCGAGTTCTGGTATTGTTCCAATTTGGAGAACTACAAGAAGCAATTGAACTCATGTACTGTGGGAATGCAAAACGTAGGCTTATGCAAGAGAACACTCTCACACTCACTGCCATTAGAATTCTCAAGGTATTAGCGAAGGTCTTGTTTGATTCTGGTGTTCAGGCATGCCGGAAAACCTTGAAGCTATGCCCTAGATAGATGTAACGAACTAAATTTATATAAAAATAAACACAAATAATGTAAAAAACAACAAATAAGATTAATGATTAATTAGTTAGCAATTAATGAAAATATATGTCCCTAAAGGACATAACTGTTCGTGAAAGGGTACTTATCTGGCTATATATACAAGACCCTCATTCTCATTTGTATAATCCTACATCAATTCTTCAATAAAATATACATTTATAATTACTATCCTACGATGGATGTCTTTGTTTACGAAATATTTTAATATTTCCATCGGGTATATGACTAGTGGTCATTACAATGGTATCATAGCCATGTCTGATCTCGACTTTTAGTCATCAAACTCCGTCAACATTGTTGCTGTCAATATTCAAGTGTCTTGCTACAAAGTAGGAGTTTCTCCTCTCTACGAGTTCAACATCAAGCCTTTAGCAATTAAAAAA
>APFE030303347.1:212516-269285 GCA_000404065.3 Pinus taeda
TTTGCTACCTATGCTTATGCTCCAACCGCATTGGAACTGCACTGACCTGACTGACCAACACATTGAATAAGGAAAACACTGGTTAAGCTGAATGACGAAGATCCGTATATGGCACAACGGCAGGGACTATCACTACGCCAGTAGCCCTCTTGTTCGTTAAAGATTAGATCATTAAACAAACAACATTTAATTGTGCAAGCATACCATTTCTCTGAGAGTAGAATGATTGTTTTTCATTAGAGATTAGGAGATCCTTAGACCCTTTAACATGTAACATTTGAGTTTTCGAGAAAACAATTGTCATGGCATACTATTAATAATTAGTGACAAACTTATTGGCCGGGTTGCTTAACCGTATTGAAAAACATGTTGGTATGTGGATCGCTGAAAATAAGTAGTTTGTTAATAGGCATTACATGAGTGGGGTTGTATATGTTCATGTAAATAAGTAGTTTGTTAATAGGCATTAAATGAGTAGGGTTGTATATGTTCATGTGGATCTCTAAAAATAAGTAGTTTGTTAATGGACATTAAATGAGTGAGGTTGTATATGTTCATCGTTGAATTTTGGCAGGTTAATTATCCAACTGTGGCAAGCCAGCTATCCAAAAATAACAGGCCAATTATTCAAAAATGAGAAAATACAACCCTACTCATTTAATGCTCATTAACAAGCCACATATTTATTATGAATAAATAACATATTTATAAATTCTATAATCTAATTAATGCTAAGATTAGATTTTGATTTGATTTTCAGTGTTGTGCAACTTTACTGGTCACCTGAAATTGGTTTCACTTTGGGGAATCAAGGCTAAGTTAGGAAAATATTCCATAAATAAATAAATAATAACTCGATTGTGTGTCTTAAAATCTCCCACAAACTCATGGCAACCAACGTCATGGACCTATAGCATGAGTTCATCCTTGTGCAAATTCTTTTATGTGCTACGAGACCTATGGCTTAAATGGAAAAGGAAAATAAATAAAATTAGAAAATCCATGCCCGAGTTACCATCAGTTCTATATGGTCCAATCCTTCATTTATGCAAGATAGTCATTCTCAACTTCCTTAATGACATTTAAAAAACTGTTATGAGTTCAGTGTTTTTTTTTACTTTTATTACTTTTTAAAATAAGGTTTATTAGATAGTTGTTGATAGGTATTTTATGTAAAAAATCTATTTTATAAGGTTTACTAAATAGTAGTGGTTATCTATTAATATTGGGACCACAAGTAGTTAAAGATTTGTTATTTATAATTTATTTAAAGAGAGAAAATTATGAATGTTTTACCCGGATGCGGGTGTTCGTATTGCATTGAAGGGGAGTTATGAGCACGCCACGTGGAGAGGACAGCGGGCAGCTGAACAGGCAGGTGATGAGGGATATTAAGCAGACTGAAAGGAAAGGCATTCAATGCCATTCATTGCAGCTGCTGTCCCAAAGCAAGCGCTGCGGCAATATTAGGATGGAAGATTTCGTTACGGGAACATTCTCCCCAGTTCAGTTTTGGTTGCAGGAAGAGAGCTTGCGCTCCAAGGAAGAGAAGGGTGATGGTCTGTTGGGGAAAGAGGAAGGTGGCAATGGCTGGAGCAGGCCTTTCCACATAGTTTTTTCCAACCCTGTGCATGTTCCTGTCCTAAAAACCTCTCGGGATGTAGTGATTGGAATTGATAGCAGGATTTGCTCAGTAGTGGAGCAGCATTGCAGCAGCGACGTTTCCCCTGCTGACGAGTCCAGCTTCTTCAAAGTTGTTGCTGTTTGGGGTTCAATTTAGGTATTAACCAGTCTTCAGCCTAGGTCGGGGTATCCATTGAATTCAAGCTCGCTCGCCTCATTTCAGAGTAATTACATGGCTCCTCATTTAAGGGCTACTCCTCGGCGTGAGCGTAATTCTGGGCAACGGGGAGGTTCTGGAGGGAGAGGCAGTCACAACCCTCGTCGTATTTCGCCCCTCGCCTTTGCGTCACCCCCTTCGACTAGATCTGAAGAGTCTAGACACTCCATCAGTAATACAGTGCAATCAGCAAGGTTTCAATTCCGACGCCAGACAAACAAACCACTGATTTTGGCTCTTGTGACGGTCATTTTCTCGGAAGAAGACGAGGAAGATGTAAGTCTGAAGGAGGCTTCTGAGGAGCAATCGCCTTCTCCCTCGGACAATTCCTCGCAAAGCAGGTGGATGGAAGATAGCTCTTATGCCCCTTTGTCACAGAGCAAGTTAGAGGAAGAAAGCACATTCGCTCATTCAGAGGAGCAAGCAGAGGTGCTTCAGGAGATAGGGAGCATGAAGGATAAGAACATTCTGGACACTGCACAGAAAAAAGCAGAGGCACCTCAGGAGATGGAAGATATTAGGCAAGCCTCACCTCAGAAGCAAACCATGGATGAGGAGCCTAATAATTCCTTTGCAAACATTCTGTATCTCAAGCTGCCGCCGGGAATGAAGCCCGAAGATGTCGAGGACGGTGTGGAGGTCACCTGGGAGCGAGCCCCGGACAAGGAAACCGAGCAAGGATCGGTAAATCACAAGTAACAAGCTCTGTTTTGATGAGTCAGGTCTCATGCTCTGTTTTGGTCTTCCGTTATTCTGGTTCGACTCTTCTGGTTCGGCTCTACTTGTTCGGCTCTACTGGTTCAACGTTTGGAGGCTGGCGACGAATCCAGCATGACAGCGGCAAGTCCACAAAAACTTTTTTTGTATCTTTGATAAAGCCAAGCATTCTGGCAGGTCTCCTGGCTTGTAAGATCCTTTCCAATTGCTTTTAACTCTGTTCTCGCTTGCATTAAATTGTATAATGTTCCTTACAAACGGTGGAACAGATAATTTTGTTAGAATTTTTTATAGAGAGATGCCATGTCACTCTCAGAGGTTAAATCCTCTTGTAAATATTTTTTGCAGTTTTTTTAATATATAAGTAGATTAGTCTTTGCCCAAAAAAAATAAAAAAAATTATGAATGTTTTCTCATAAAGAAGTATATTTGGAGCTTTGCTAAGTGCAAGGTCATCTCACTTTAAGATGCAAGTAAACACTACTTTTCTTCTTCTTATTATCATTATATAATGTTAATTTTAGTTAACAATGATATGTTTTATGCTTTTCACAATTATCTCAATGTTCTTTTAGTAGCCCAATGACAATTTCCAATTTAGTTTTCCAATAGCAATCACATTGATAGTGACTCTAGATAGAACATGAATAATAAAATGCAGAAGACAAGTTAAGACAAGAGGACACCATATTTGATGAATGCTAGGGAAAACCCCCAGGATTGAGAAAACAATTTGATCAATTTTTCTTATTATTATATCAAATGTTCAATAGAAAGAGGGAGTTCAATAAAGTCAAAATTGACTTGCCAAATGATGATCAAAGCAACCCTGTCAAATATGAAATTTTCCTACAATAGTCAACAACCCCAACCAAAAGGTCAAGCTTGGTTAAAGCAACAACAAATCACCCACAAACAAATCACCCACAATGCAGCTCAGTCATACCCAGTCAAACTTGACCTGCTAAAAAGGTCAAAGTAAACCCAAAACAATCATAAAAACAACAGTCAAACTTCGTTAGTCACCTGAAATTGATTTCACTTTGGGGAATCAAGGCTGAGTTAGGAAAATATTCCATAAATAAATAAATAATAACTCAATAAATAAATAATAACTCAATTTGTGTCTCTTAAAATATCCCACAAACTCATGGCAACCAACGTCATGGGCCTATAGCATGAGTTCATCCTTGTGCAAATTCTTTTATGTGCTACGAGACCTATGGCTTAAATGGAAAAGGAAAAGAAACAAAATTAGAAAATTCATGCCCGAGTTACCATCAGTTCTATATGGTCCAATCCTTCATTTATGCAGGATGGTCATTCTCAACTTCCTTAATGACATTTAAAAAACTATTATGAGTTCAGTGTTTTTTTTTTATACTTTAGTTACTTTTTAAAATAAGGTTTATTAGATAGTTGTTGATAGGTATTTTATGTAAAAAATCTATTTTATAAGGTCTACTAAATAGTAGTTGTTATCAATTATTAATGGGACCACAAGTAGTTAAAGATTTGTTATTTAGAATTTATTTAAAGAGAGAAAATTATGAATGTTTTCTCATAAAGAAGTGTATTTGGAGCTTTGCTAAGTGCAAGGTCATTTCACTTTAAGATGCAAATAAACACTACTTTTTTTTCTTATTATTATCATTATAATGTTAATTTTAGTTAACAATGATGTGTTTTATGCTTTTCACAATTATCTCAATGTTCTTTTAGTAGCCCAATGACAATTTCCAATTCAGTTTTCCAATAACAATCACATTGATAGTAACTCTAGATAGAACATGAATAATAAAATGCAGAAGACAAGTTAAGACAAGAGGACACCAAATTTGGTGAATGCTAGGGAAAACCCACAGGATTGAAAAAACTCTTTGATCAATTCTTCTTATTATTATATCAAATGTTCAATAGAAAGAGGGAGTTCAATAAAGTCAAAATTAACTTGCCAAATGATGATCAAAGCAACCCTGTCAAATATGAAATTTTCCTGCAATAGTCAACAACCCCAACCAAAAGGTCAACCTTGGTTAAAGCAACAACAAAACCCACAATGCAGCTCGGTCATACCAGTCAAACTCGACCTTCTAAAGAGGTCAAAGTAAACCCAAAACAGTCACAAAAACAATGGTCAAACTTGGTCAAATTCTGCGCTTCAAGCCTGTGGTCAACTTTGCGGTCAGCCTAGTCAATATGCCTAGAAAATCTTGGTTTGTGTGCCAAATAATGCAACCTGCCCAAACAGAAAGGTTCCCACAAAAATTGCATTCAAACTTGGTCAAATACCCCTTGGTCAACGTTGGTGAAACCCTGCAATAGTCTTGTAATTCAACCTCTGAAATTCGTCCTTCTTTGCTACCACACATATGAGGAAAAGAGATGCCCAATGAGTTGTACGAACCAATCAGATGAGGAGAGAGAAGAATGTGTGAGGTGAGATGATTCCAAATGATGTTTGAGGTATCTCATATTTATACAAGTTGATGGAACTCAAGGGACATGCCCATTGGGCTTCATGAACCTACATGATGATGTGGCCAACCTTGAAAATTTTCACATGCATGTGCTTGACCTCAAAAACATATTTCCACGTGTCCAAATTTGATGATATTTAGGTCAATTTTGGCCCTCTCAAAAAAGGAATTCAATGCAATAATCATCTCCATCAAATGAGTTGTTCAAAGTGGATTTTGGCCCTAGTTGCCAATTTTAACATATAAGGGTATCTTTTGCATAATTTAAGCTTATTGTCTCTTTATCTAGTTTTCTGCAAATATATTTGTTATATGCTTGGTTGTATTTCAAGTTCAAAGATTAAAGAATATTGCAAGTAATACTAGAGCTCTTTCCTAAATTAGTTTGCTTCCATTTTTTAACAATTTTTTTCCTTCTAGGCTAGAGACATGTTTTGACATCATTAAATAATATAGAATTTGTCATTTGATGAGTGAAACTATGTTCAGGGAGGATACAGACAAAAAATATAAGTTGTGTCATTTGGTTGGACACCTTTGTAATATTTGTTGGTGTTGGCATTATGACTCAGGTTTGGCACCATGACACAGGTGTTGTCTTTGATGGCAACTCACTCAGACGACAAATCACAGTTCAAGCTCTCAGAATAACGAAAAAAAGATATACATCGTTTTCACTTAACCAAGTCGTGTATACACGCGAGATCGCTGATCAAAAGTCATGTATGCGTATGCACGCACTTCATGCATGGAAAAGCGCATACATGAGGGAAAACTCAATTTTAGTCCATGGTATTTGGTCCTTGGTATTTGGACCTATAGTTTTGGACCATGGTATCTCGTCTGAAGTGTTGAACCCAGGTATTGGGTCCCAAGTATTGGTTCTAAGTGGTTTTGGACCATGGTATTGAGTAAGGCCTAAGACTATAAAAGGGGAAGGAGATCATTAGGCAAAGACACTCAAGCATTGAATATCTTATGAAGAGGAAGATCTAGAATACTAGTCATTGGGTTATGGTGCATAGCTGGATCTGAACCAAGGAGGAACCTGAGCGCTAGAAGAAGGAGGAGTTCTATTTATGGGTCAAAATCTTAAGGCTTGAATAGTAGTATCTTTGTGTGATTA
Organism: Pinus taeda; assembly: GCA_000404065.3. Taxonomy (NCBI): domain Eukaryota; kingdom Viridiplantae; phylum Streptophyta; class Pinopsida; order Pinales; family Pinaceae; genus Pinus; species Pinus taeda. The sequence continues at coordinate 218,680 of APFE030303347.1, forward strand.
TGATCTGTTATATTTGGCGCATGACTTGATCTATAAATCTGATAATCTGTGTATAACTGATGTCTGAATATTTGAAAAGGGAAAATTGTCTTTTATAGATCTGTACGTAGGTTTGGCACAACAAAGGCGCATATACATGCTGGTTCAATAATTCAAAACAGCGTATACACTGGTTTGCCTTAATACAGAAGTGTATGCATGCAGGTTCTTCATCTTGAAGTAGCGTATGTCTCATAAATATGTTTTAGCTACTTTTGTTTGTTGCTGCATTCTGGGTTTAGGATTGGTCTCTCATTACTGTTACTATATTCTGGGTACAACATTCAGAGAAGTGATTGATTGATTTAGTTTTGGTTGGTGCAAAGGGGTTTGGTTGATTCAGATACATTTGATGTTTGATTGATGTTATTTATGGATCCAGTCTGAAAATTTATGAAACGTGGTCCCCAGAAGAAAAGAGAAGGTTGTAGCCTTTTGTAGGTTTGCACCTACGTACTAGTACATCATCTAGTACAAGATCTAAGGGGGTTGTTTCTCCCTTCCAAGAGAAGCTGGAGAATGAGAGAAGGTTGTAGCCTTTTACAGGTAGAAGCTTGCATACTAGTATTAGACTGCACCAGTACAGAAATATTGTAAAAAGAAGTTTCTTATTAACAAGAAGATAGAGAAGCATTGCAGTAGGTGGTTTTCACCCACATTGGGTTTCCACCTTATATCTTGTGTTCATATGTGTGATGATCTGTTCTGTTTACTGCACTTGTTTATTGTTCTTCTGGTTAATGAAGTTCGGATGCACTGATTAAAGATCAAATGCATTAATTAAATCTTAAGTTTACTGGTTATACGCTAGTTGTTGTAGACACAGTTGCGTGTATATGCTGTTTTCCATATCTGAAGTAGCGTATATTTGAGTTTGAGAATAAAAAATTATTTGACCTCCCCCCCCCCCCCCTCCTCTTAGTATTATTTCAAATAATTGGTATCAGAGCAGGTCCTTCAGAAGAAGCTTGATCGCTTGAAGGAAGATCTGTCATCATGAGCAACTACGAAAGGGAGGCATCCATCAGGCCACTAATCTTTGATGGGAGCAACTTCGTCTATTGGAAGGTAAGAACCACAACCTATCTTCAATCTCTTGGTGCAGAAGTTTGGGATATCGTGGAAGGAGGATACACATTCCCATCGAAAACTCCTACAGATACAGCTAGTAAAAAGCAGTATGAAACAAATGCAAAGGCTGTCAATACTCTATTGGGGAGTCTATCTCAATCAGAATTCATCAAGGTTATGCAGTTTAAAACCGCCAAAGAAATATGGGACAAGATCATTCTAAGCTATGAAGGAGACGACCAGGTAAAACGTGCAAAACTACAGTCTCTCAGAATTCAATATGAAACTCTCAGAATGCACAATGATGAAAGTGTGGCTAATTATTTCTTACGTATAGATGAGATTGTTAATCGCATGAAAAACTTGGGTGAAGAGATAAAATGAGTTACTCTAGTTGAAAAGGTTTTAAGATCTTTGTCTTCTAGGTTTGAATCAAAAGTTTCTTCCATAGAAGAAAAGCAGAATCTTCAGAGTATTACCATGTCACAGCTGCATGGAATCCTAACTACTTTCGAAATGAGAAAAGGGGGTCCATCAGACATCAGAGAAGCCACATCCAAAACTTCAAAAGGAGAATACAATGAGTCAATACATATGTTAGAAGGAGAGGAAGAATCAAACTTTGTCAAGAACCTTCAACGGGGCTCTGGAGGATTCAGAGGTAAGCTACCTTTCAAATGCTTTGCTTGTGGAAGAGTCGGTCACTATGCAACCAAATGTCTTCATAAAGATAAAGGTAAGGAACTGGTTAAATGGAACAGAAAACAGAATGTAAGTAGGAAGAACTATTATACACATGAAGACAATGATGGAATTTCAAATAGTGATGAAGATGAACATGGTAATGATTATAGACTTTTGATGGCTTTTGAAGATGATGATTTCTTGGATGCTATAGATGAAGATGATCTCTATGAAGAAATTTCTAGACTTAAAATTTGTTTAGAAGAAAAGAGTATGATCATAGATACTTTGACATTCCAACTTGCTGAAAGGGAAAAACATAATGAAAAGTTAGAATGTGAAATTGTGGGACTTAGAAAAGATATTGAGAAAACAAAAAATCTTAATCTTAGATTTGCTAAAGGATCTGAAACTTTAGATGAGATTATCAAAGTGTAGAGTTATCCTCTAATCAAGACAGGTCTTGGATATTATACTGAAGAAGCATCTCAAGAACAAAAGCATCCACCTCCAAAAGTTATCTAGATGCAGCAAGGAGAAGTGAACAGGTTGACAAACGTCAGCAAAGGCATAACACAGATCACTAGGTAAATCGGGGTCAATCTACTTTAAGGATGAACAGAAGCTACAAACAACCGCAGGTAAATCATTCTCAATTTGCCTCAAGAATGAATGTCAATGGAAACTACAATCACCTGGTCGGTAGATTTGATAATCACATGAATTTCTTTAATGGCCAATGTTTTTCATGTCACAACTTTGGACACAATGCTGCTCAATGCGTTGCCTACAAAACCATCATGACTCGAGAAGCACGAAATCAAAGGAGTGTAACTGGGATCATGAAGAGAACCTACAAGAACTTTTTTGCACTTGAAAATGAAATGGAATGCTGTATTTTAACAACTTCGGTCATGAAGATTCTGAATGCAGGAGTAAGTTTTGGCAAACATCTCAGAAGGAGCAAGCTTCATTGGGTCCCAAAACATGGAGAAAGAAAGAATCACAACTAGAAAGATGTGGTATAGCCTTATATGTGGAAGGATAGGAAAATTAATGGTACATCGACAATGGATGCTCGAAACATATGACAGGTGATAAAGAAAAACTTCAGCCATATAGTGCCTTAGAAAAGGAAAGGAAGGTCTCATTTGGAAATGACACCCTTGCACTCATAAAAGGAAAAGGTTCTGTTCTTTTGAAAGAAAAAGTCAAAGTTGGAAATGTTATGTATGTTGATGGCTAAAAGCATAATCTATTGAGTGTTAGTCAAATGTGTGATCAAGGAAATGAGGTAATATTTTGGTCAAATGGATGTATTGTTCATGAGCTTGATACAGGAGAATCAATGATCAAAGGCATAAGAACTCCAAATAATTTATACATACTCAAGGGAGGACAACAACAATTCTATCTAAGCAAGAATGATGAACACTGGCTATGGCATAGAAGATTGGGGCATCTAAGCTTCCCTCAGATAAGGAAAGCATGCAAATATCAAGCGGTTCGTGATCTCCCTGACATCATAATTCCAGACAATACAATATGCAAATCATGTCAGTTTGGTAAGCAAACCGGAACCAATTTCTCTGAAAAGGAAGGATCAGCTAGTAAGCCACTTGAACTTATCCATACTGATTTATGTGGTCCATCAAGGAAAAAGTCACCTCGAGGAGAAGAATACTTTATATTGTTCATTGATGACTTTTCAGGATGTGTTGGATAGGACTTCTGAAGCATAAAGACAAAGCTTTCGGAAAGTTCAAAGCTTTCAAAGCCTTGGTTGAAAATGAATCAGATCGCAGAATCAAATGCCTCAGGTCTAATCGAGGAGGGGAATTTACCTCAGATGAATTTTTAGACTTTTGTGAAGAACATGGAATAAGAAGGGAATTCTCTACTGCAAGGAATCCTCGGCAACATGGAGTAGTGGAAAGGATGAACAGACAGTTCAACAAATGGCTCGTGCCATGCTTGATGAGTCTGGAACTCTTGCAACCTTCTGGGCTGAAGCTGCATTTGCTGCCGTTACTATTCTCAACAAAACAAATGTCTGGGTAAACATCGCTCAAACTCCTCATGAAATTTCGTATGGTAAGACTCCTACGGTAAAATACTTCAAAGTTTTTGGAAGCAAATGTTACATCAAAAGGACTGGTGAAGATCTTGGCAAGTTTGAACCTAGAGCAGATGAAGGCATTCTCCTTGGTTACTCTTCCCGAAGTAAAGGATATAAGTGTTACAATAAAAGACTTGGAAAAATTGTTAAAAGTATTGATGTGGTGGTTGATGAAGAAGGAAACAACTCAAAACAGATAAAAACCGAAGATTTTGAAGACGGAGAGGACTATCCTTCAACATCAGATCAAACTAATGCTGAAGAAGAAAATTATGAGGCACCAGAAGAACATATAAGAATAGAAGAAAAGACTCCATCCAGGTATGTTCAGAAGAACTATCCAGAGACTCAAATTTTGGGGTAGAAAGAGGCAGGTGTTCAAACAAGAAGAACTATAATAGAAGCTTCAAGCTATCTAGCATTGCTCTCCTCTGGCGAACCATGCAATGTAAGTGAGGCATGCAAAGATGAATGTTGGGTCAAGCTCGTGAATGAAGAACTTGAGCAGATTGAAAAGAACAACACTTGGGAGTTGGTTCCTAGACCTAATGATAAGAATGTCATAGGGACCAAATGGATATTCAAAAACAAGCTAAATGAAAATGGAGATGTTATTAGAAACAAGGCCAGACTTGTTTGTAAAGGGTATGCTAAAAAAGAAGGTATAGACTTTGAAGAAACTTTTGCACCAGTTGCTAGACTTGAAGTCGTAAGAATGTTCCTTGCTCTTTCTAGCTTTCAAAAGTTCAAAGTATATCAAATGGATGTGAAATCTGCCTTTTTTAAATGGAGATTTAGAAGAGAAAGTATATATTGAGCAACTAGGTGGATTCATCCTTGGAAATGATCCAAAACTTGTATGCAGATTTAAGAAGGCACTCTGTGGTCTTAAACAGGCTCCAAGATCTTGGTATTATCATTTGGACAAATACCTCCATCAACAAGGTTTTTCAAAAGGATCAATAGATAACAATCTATATATAAAAATTGATAATGATAAATTGCTAATACTTGTTGTGTATGTTGATGATATCATCTTTGGTAGCAAAAAAGAAGCCATGAGTCAAAACTTTTCTTTGGTGATGCAGAAAGAATTTGAAATGTCCCTACTTGGTGAGCTCACATATTTCCTTGGTTTACAAGTACAACAAAACAAAGACGATATCTTTCTATCACAAACCAAGTACCTCAAGAAAATCTTGAAGAAATATGGCATGGAAGATTCAAAACCAGTATGTACCCCTATGGTAACAGGATGTAGCTTTAGCGCAAATGATGAATCAGTAGCAGTACATCAACCAACCTATAGATCCATGATTTGTAGTTTGCTCTATCTGATAGGTACCCGACCAGATATCATGCATGCAGTAGTGTTGGAAATAATATTGAGAGGGGGGGTGAATCAGTATTATCAAATCAATAAAACTTTTTCATTCAGATTTATATACGCTACTTTAATTAAGGAAAACCACGTGTATACGCAACTGTATGTAATGAAACAAGCGTATATCCAGTAACTTATGAATCGGTTAGTTGCTTCTTAATGTGTGCATCATAACATTATGAACAGTAAACAGGAGCAATAAAACAGAACAGAGCAACACACATGAACACCAAGATGTAAGGTGGAAACCCAATGTGGGTGAAAACCACCTACTGCAATATGTCTCTATCTTCCTTTAAATTAGAAGCTTCTTTTTACAATGATTCTGTACTGGTGCAGTCTTATACCAGTACGCAGGCTGCTACCTGCAGAAGGCTACTACCTTCTTTCGTTCTCCAACTTCTTCCTGAAAGGGAGCTACAACCCCCTTAGCTCTTGTACTAGTTGAAATACTAGTACGTAGGTGTTGACCTACAGAAGGCTACAACCTTCTCTTTTCTTCCAGGGACCACGTTTCATTAATTTTCAGACTAGATCCATAAAACAAACATCAAGTATATGTGCATCAACCAATCTCCTTTCCACAAACAACTACTGAATCAATCAATAACTTCTCAGAATGTTGTAACCAGAAAACAATACCAGTAACCAGACACCAATTCTCAACCCAAAACACTGCAACAGTAAACGGAAGCAGCTAAAGCATATTTCATGAAATTCACAGTGTAGAAACTTGTGTACATATGCAACTGTATCCAGACCAACCTGCGTACACGCTGTCTTCTCTTGCGTAACCTGCGTGTATACGCGCTGAACCTGTGTATAGATCTATAAAAGACAGTTTTCCCTTTTCAAGTATTCAAACATCAGTTGTACCCAGGTTGTTAGATTTATAGATTAAAACAGGCGCCAAATATAACAGATCAGAAACACACAAAGATACTTCTCTTAAACCCTTGAGATGTGACTCTTTAATAGAACTTATCCATCTTTTAACGGTCGGGTTCCTCCTTGGTTCTGATCCAGCAATGCACCATAAACCAATCACCAGTGTTCCAGATCTTACTCTTCTTAAGATATTCAATTCTTGAATTGATGCCTTTGCCAAATGATCTCCTTCCCTTTTTATAGACTTAGGTCTTACTCAAACCATGGTCCAAAACCATTGAGAACCAATACCATGGACCCAATACCTGGGTTCAAACTTTGGATGCAATACCAAGGACCAAAACCATAGGTTCAAATATGTCGAACTCAATACCATGAACCAATCATAAGTTTTCCCATATGTACATGCTTTTTCGTGCATGAAGGTGTCTGCATACACATACATGACTTTTTATCAACAATCCCACATGTATACATGACTTTGTTAAGAGGAACTTGCGTATACCTCATTTTCTTGTTGGGTGTGGAGCCTGATTATCTTCTATATTCAAAAGTACCGCCACATTGGACCCCAGTTCAAAATGGGGGCGGCAACGCCGCCCGTAAAATATTCGCTGCAGGGGGGGTCTCAGGGGGGGCGGCTGTGCCTGGGAGCCCCCCGCCTGGGGGGGTTTCGGGGGCGCCCCGAAGCTAAAAACAACTGTAGAAATTGCCTTGTAAAAGGTATAGTAATTTTCTAGTCAATCTGGGGCCGTTCATTTGCGGATGATCTGACGGTAGAACTTATGTTTAGTTTAGGGTTTTTTGCCCTAGAAGGCAACCCCCTCTCTTTGTATGAGGGTATTGTAATTTGAAGGCTGTGAGACAGATGTGTATTCTGTGTGAGCGAGAAACAGAGAGGTGAGACTGTGAGAGAAAACAGAGGATATTACAGCGGATTTGCTGTAGGTTGTGTCTCTTCATTTTGCTGGATAATAGAAAGGAAGGACTGGCTGTTCGAGGTGGACGTAGCCCAAACTGGGTGAACCACGTATATCTGTGTCTCTCTTGTTTTGTGCGTTTTCTGTGTTTATATTTCTGCATTATTTCATGTGTTCCATTGCTCCGTAATATATAATTTTCTAACATTTCTTTCATTCTGAGAGCCTGAACTATGATTTGCCATTTTGAATGAGTTACCATCAAGGACAACACCTGTGCCATAGAGCCAAACCTGTGTCATAATGCCAACAAGTAGGAATAGTTGGAATATTCTAGGCAAATCCAAAAGAAGCACACCTTCATGCAGTTAAAAGGATTTTCAAATATCTTCAAGGGACACAAAACTATGGATTATGGTATCCTAGAGATACAGATCTCACACTTCATGCATATACTGATGCAGATTGGGAAGCAAGCATGGATGACAGAAAAAGTACTAGTGGTGGAGCATTCTTTATGGGTTCCAGATTAGTATCTTGGTTCAGTAAGAAACAAATTTCAATTGCATTATCTACAACTGAAGCAAAATATGTGGTTGTTGCATCTTGCTGCACACAACTCCTTTAGATGATGAAAATTTTAAAAGATTTTCAAATCATTTGTACTCCACCTATCTCCATTTTATGTGATAATACAAGTGCAATTAGTATTTCAAATAATCCAGTCATGCATTCAAAGACCAAGCACATACCTATCAAATATCATTTTCTCTGGGAATAAGTGCTTGAAAAAAAGGTCAAATTGGAGTATGTTCACTCCAAGGAATAGGTTGCTGATATATTCACCAAACCACTGCCCAGGGAGACATTTGAATACCTCGGACAGAAGTTGGGAGTAGTTGATGCATCATCTTGTTGTTGAAACTTCTCTGTTTAAGAGAAAAGTGGTTGTATGCGAGTTTCATGAAGAGTATCCGCATACATATGCCAGTTTTTGGTGATACAGTCACGTATATGTTGATTTGAAGAAAAATAGCGGGCCAAACTTAGGATGAAAAGAGTTTGACATGGGTCTGACAGAGACCATCTGGCACAGGTTTAGGGGGAGCATATACTTCCAATAATGCATTGTTGGCATTATCTTAGAAGATCTTGGTTCAATTTCACAGTTGTTTTTGGTTTTAGGTGGAATAGATGTTGAGGAAGAACATGGTTGCTAGTCTGAATGATGATTGACAGATGCCGCTGATGATAATTGTTGATGACTATCATAGTCTTGTTTTAGATACTTTGTTTCTATGTCATGAATAGCTTTTATCATCAAGGTCATGTAACGACCTATTTTGGTTTCCCCACTATGCTTTGGATGGATGATGTAATGTTCTTGTTTTAGCAGGTGTAAACTTTTGGTGTATCCCCACTTGGTTGGGTGGATTGGTCAATATTGGTATATCCCCATTTGGTTGGGAGATGGATGTTTGTATGAGTCTTTAGTGATAGGAAGGTAATTTATAGAGTCATTTTCTTTCTTGTAGAACATCTTTTTGCAGACCTTGCCTACAGTCAGGGGGAGCATGGACAACACATCAAAGCAGAAATTTCAGCATGAACTTAGGGGGAGCATAACCCTCTGCCCTTGATGACAAAGGGGGAGAATGACTTTGAGTGACTTGGGGTTGCCATCAAGTCCAAAGGGGGATATTTTTGGCATTATGACTCAGGTTTGGCACCATGGCACAGGTGTTGTCCTTGATGGAAACTCACTCAGATGACAGATCATAGTTCAGGCTCTCAGAATAAAAAAAAAAGAGATGTACGTCGTTTCCACTTAACCAAGTCACGTATACACACGGGATCATCGATCAAAAGTCATGTATACGTATGCACACACTTTCATGCATAGAAAAGCGCGTACATGAGGGAAAACTCATTTTTAGTCCATGGTATTTGGACCTATGGTTTTGGACCATGGTATCTCGTCTGAAGTGTTGAACCCAGGTATTGGTTCTAAGTGGTTTTGGACCATGGTATTGAGTAAGGCCTAAGACTATAAAAGGGGAAGGAGATCATTAGGCAAAGACACTCAAGCATTGAATATCTTATGAAGAGGAAGATCTAGAATACTGGTCATTGGGTTATGGTGCATAGCTGGATCTGAACCAAGGAGGAACCTGAGCGCTAGAAGAAGGAGGAGTTCTATTTATGGGTCAAAATCTTAAGGCTTGAATAGTAGTATCTTTGTGTGATTGTGATCTGTTATATTTGGCACATGACTTGATCTATAAATCTGATAATCTGTGTATAACTGATGTCTGAATATTTGAGAAGGGAAAATTGTCTTTTATAGATCTGTACGTAGGTTTGGCACAACAAAGGCGCATATACATGCTGGTTCAATAATTCAAAACAGCGTATACACTGGTTTGCCTTAATACAGAAGTGTATGCATGCAGGTTCTTCATCTTGAAGTAGCGTATGTCTCATAAATATGTTTTAGCTACTTTTGTTTGTTGCTGCATTCTGGGTTCAGGATTGGTCTCTCATTACTGTTACTATATTCTGGGTACAACATTCAGAGAAGTGATTGATTGATTTAGTTTTGGTTGGTGCAAAGGGGTTTGGTTGATTCAGATACATTTGATGTTTGATTTATGTTATTTATGGATCCAGTCTGAAAATTTATGAAACATGGTCCCTGGAAGAAAAGAGAAGGTTGTAGCCTTCTGTAGGTCTGCACCTACATACTAGTACATCAGCTAGTATAAGAGCTAAGGGGGTTGTTGCTCCCTTCCAGGAGAAGCTAGAGAACAAGAGAAGGTTGTAGCCTTTTGCAGGTAGAAGCCTACATACTGGTATTAGACTGCACCAGTATAGAAATATTGTAAAAATAAGTTTCTTATTAACAAGAAGATAGAGAAGCATTGCAGCAGGTGGTTTTCACCCACATTGGGTTTCCACCTTATATCTTGTGTTCATATGTGTAATGATCTGTTCTATTTACTGCACCTGTTTATTGTTCTTATGGTTAATGAAGTTTTGATGCACTGATTAAAGATCAAATGGATTAATTAAATCTTAAGTTTACTGGTTATATGCTAGTTGCTGCAGACACGATTGCGTGTATACGTTGGTTTCCATATCTGAAGTAGTGTATATCTGAGTTTGAGAATAAAAAATTATTTGACCTGATAATACTGATTCACCCCCCCATCTTAGTATTATTTCCAACAGTTGGCACCCCTTCAAGTAGTACCACAATAGACAACACATGTATGTGAAATTGTCTTGTGGTATCATTTGGGTACATCATAATTCCTCTAGGCACACTTGAAACTAGCATTACATGAACTTGTAATTGTCTTGTTGCTATAATACATCAAGAAGAACACTTAGGGAAATCACTCTCATGTTTTGAGGTATAAGATAATACAACTAAGAGTATGTTCTATCCTTCTTAGTTGGTGCCATGAAAGGTTTGGTCAAATAATATTGTTATAATCCTTTTGATATATTATATAGTTATAGCACTTGACACTCTTTTGTCATTAGAAGTCAAAAAACCCTAGCATTTGTTGTTGGTATGTAAAATTCCTACATCTTTGCATTTAGAAGCAATTTGGAAATCCTATTAGTGTAGTAATATTCAATAGGGAGTAAATCCTACTAGCATTAAAAAGAAAAACATTGGGTTTTTCCAACACCATTATGAGAGACTTATCTCAAAAGATTCCTTGTGTTGTGCTAATAGTAGTACCTTGGAGCTTTTAGTCATCAATGGTAGGTTTTATTATGATTGAAAATGGGTTTACCTCATGGAATCATGATTGATCAAGTCTATGAGTGTTTGGCATTAGATACTCTATTCACACTCACTAGATTGTACTAGGTACCTTGGGGTCCATTTTCCGCATTGATGGGTCCTCTCACATTTGTTAACAATATATCTCAATTAATGGTAATCAATTGACTTCTACCATGCTTGACATGAATTCATCTATTCACATGATGTAGATTCATACCATTAGGTTTGGGATGGAGACCTTGGGTTTCACAGCATATCACTCATTCATGTTATCCCTCCCAAGTTGCAGTAGAGTATTTCACTATGATATGTACTTTGAAGACTACTTAGGGCACTCTCATTTTTGTCCAATGTTTTCCTAATGTATCTTTGACATAGAACCACATTATATATTTGCTATCCACCTATTTTTCTCCCTAGGGCTAGTCCTCTTGAGTCATTATGTTGTTGACCTTTTTCTTTGGCCTTCACCACTCTTTTTCTTAGCTTTTCTCCCCAACTGCACACAACCCGACTTGTGAGCGTGGTTGGAACCTTCCAACTGCATGAAGGACACTTTGTCCATGCGGTTATGACTAATATTTCATAATGTATAAAGATTTTTTTTCGGAAGAAGTCACATTGAAGATTTGGGTCGACGCATTTCGAACCAGCAAGTGTGGTTCATCTTCCAAAAAAAATATTTATACATTATGATATGGATCACAGAAGCTTTAATTCAAATAATATTTCATAGTTTTGTCCATGTGGTTGGAGGACTTGTTCTAGAGACTTATGGTTCCTAGGAGACCAGTTCAACTCATGATCTTATCTCAATTTGAGTTGGCTAGAACACATTATTGAAAAGTTTTCTTAACTTCTCTTCGTCCTGGGTGTCTACATTCATCCTCCTGGAAGTCTCCTTCTTCCTATTTATATTGGGCCATCCTAGAGGGTTAAGCTAGTCACAATCTGCGAGTTCGAATCATTGAGCCAAAATCAAAGTCATATGTTGCTATTGTGATTCAGTTTTGAGAGCTCCATTCTTCTTTGAGTTCTTGTTCATTATAGTGGGGAGACTCTGTCGGAATGAGGATAGGAGCACCAAAGTTGAAGGTATATTGATATATTCTTGATTACATGGTTAATGAAGATTCATGTTCCCTTCCTTTATATCAACATTTGCAATGATTTGTGTTCATGCATTTTGTGATGTTTTGAGCTAACAGTCTTCTATGAAAGACTACTTGTCATCTTTGTTTGTTTGTTCTTGTGTGTAGGATTGGGTTCAATAACAGAAGAGAGAGATCACTCGATTGGAGCGAGAGGATTCCGCATCAGTGCCAAAACCCTTCACCAACCTATGAGGAGGCAAGGTACTTACTCAAACCCTATAACATTAGAAATTGCATGGATATTGCTTGCATGATCATTTAACTTGAGATTTTTATTGTCTTGGGTTAGCCATATCTTTTTTTGTCTAGTTATCCTACTAGGGCATAGGATCGCGAAGTAATGACTCCTTGTTTGTAAAATTTACTTCAACAAAACTCGTGCTTTCAATGAGAGCATTGATTTTTTATGTCCGCTTTGCTTTGGAATCTTTGATTTTTTCTATTATTCTGGTTATTGTTCCTCTCCCGAATTTTTCTGAGCATTTGCAACTCTTTTTGGGGTTTATTTTTCTCAATTAGCATTTTATTTTTTCTTGTACATACTTATTTAAGAAGAAATTAGTTCCCCCCCCCCCCAACCACATGCACAAAACGTGTTACAATGCGGTTGAATCTTCCAACCGCTTGTTCGTTGTGTCATCTGTGCGGTTATAACCACATTGAGCCTGACTCATCCATGCGTTAAGCCTGTAACCCTAAAAACTTATAATCTCCTTTTGTAACTTTCTTCCTCAAATCTGATCTATTTTATTCTTCTTTCTGGAGTCTGGTTTTGTCCCAGGTTTGGTTCTTGTTGGCTGTTTTGTTTGGACATGAGTGTTTATTTGTGGAAGGGTTTCTAGCTACATTTCTGGCTTCTGTTCTATCACTTTCTCTCTGATTTTCTCTGCTATCTTTTGGATCTGTCATTTCTATAACTTTCAGCCACTTTGTACCTTTGATTTGAATCCACCGAGTTTGTCTTGTTCGGGGTCCTTCATTGTCAATCATTTTTCAAAGTTTTCTTTGAAGGTCTTTTGTGCCTTGGTTGAAGCTATTGTCTTCATTTTGGGATCTCATCTTTTAGATGTGTGGTTGATTTAGTGATAGTCTAGATCTTATTTGCATTTCAATTTTGCAACATTTTTCCTTTGTTTGGATTTCATCACTTTTACTTGAGTGATTTCTCTTTTGTTTTCTTGATTGTTTAAGAGTGGTGGTGTTTTCTATTTGGTTGTGCACTTGTTATCTAATTTTTTTTTATTTGGGTGTGTTTATTCTATTTGTTATCACTCCCTCTTAATCTTCTTTAGGTCTTCCTGCCACTAGGGTTTGTTTTTAACCTTTGTAGAACATTGGCTCTTGTTGAGACATTGTGCTACAACCCTAGCTTGTTGACATTGCCTTCCTATTTTTTCTTTTGGCTTTCTTGTTGATTGCTTGAGAGTGTTTGTTTGGCTTTGGATTCCTAGCTTTGACATTTTTGAATTGTTTTGCATTCTAGCTTGGGGACTTTGTTGGCCTCTTATCGATTTTTTTTCATCTTGGTTTGTTTTTGGGTCACAATTTTTATAACTTTGGGATTTTTCATTTAGTAACTTGTGAGAGGTGCATTTGGGTAGGCATTTGTGTGTTTTGAAGTGAAAATAATCTTACCCTCCTGTAGCTAGTATTCATTGAATTGAAAAGTGAAACTTGCATATAACTGCATTAGGGTTACTAACAATACTTTATCACACCATCTAAGTTTCACGCCACATCCCAACTTTGTAAACAACGACCATTTAAAATCAATGCAATAATAAAATCAACTAGACTCATCTTTTTCTTTTCACTGGTAGTACACCAACATTAGGTTAGGCTAGAGTCTTGGAGATAGGTGTGTGAGTCAACTGCTCAAAAATACAAAACCAAATTAGTAGCTTGTGGTAGGGAATTAAATCCACTTGCAGTAGTGCAGTTTGGGAAGCCCTTCTAACATAAGGGTCAATCACGAGCTCACACTTGGGTTGGGCGAGGTGACATGCCCCATTTTGCTTATTTCAGGTGATGCAGATTGCGAAATTTTCATATATTACAAACAATGTTATTAGCATTTTGTTGTAGCACTTGGGGGCCACTTGGGAGGCAACTCTCAAGGGGGTTTTGGACTTAACTATCATTCCCTTGTGTGTGAATTTGGTTGATGAATGTCCCCCCTTGTTAAAAATATGAAACTACGGTAAAATTTCACTTTGGAAAACTCACTTGATGGAGATAATGATTACATTAAATTCCTCTTTTCGAGAGGACCAAAATCGACCTAAAGATCACTCAAATCAGATAAGAAAAGGTGTATTTATAAATAAAAATCCACATGTGCATATTTGATAGGGTCGGCCCTAAAGCAAATGGACCTTCTTGGAAGGATATAAATATAAGTGACCTCTACTTCATTTGGACACAATCATGAGACACTCTTCTATCTTGGTTTTTGGGTCGCACATGTCTAAGGCTCGTCCATGGAAGAATATGTTTGCTCTGAGGTGAAGTTACAGGGTCCAAAGTTTGCATTTCAAATCTAAGGTTTTGGGCCATAGTCGTAGGCATAACACATGAATGTTTCTACTATAATCACTCCCACAAAGGTTCATGAGTGTGACTGAATCCTTCCATTCACATAGACATATCACTATGCATGCGACTAAGGGTTAGGGTTTCAGAATTGCAGTTGCACAGACATCTCACTATGCATGTGACCAAGGGTTAGGGTTTCATAATCGTAGTCACATGCTCGCCTTAGACCAGATCCGACCCCATTCGCTCACATGTCAAGATTAAGGGAGGGACTAGGATGTTATAGTTGCTCTCATGACATCTTAAAGGTGTGACTAAGGCTATGAGATAGATCTGACCATAGTCACTCGCATATAGTGCTTCAAAGAGCGACTAGGAAGCCACAGTCACTCGGATGACTCCTCCTCCATGCGACTGAGACTGAAATGATGGAATCTCAATTGTCTGAAGATTTTGTTCAGTGACCACAGGGTTCGACAGTTGACTGCAGACAGTGACATTTCTTTACAGACTTCAAAATCATATTTTGAGTAGAAACATTATTGGGTTCATTTCATGGATGTCATAGTTGTTTTTGCTGGTTAGTTTCATAGATGAAGACATGGATCATTGTGCTCTCTTTTGCTGAATCATTTGATAACAATCTAAGAAGAAGATTACTAGGGTTTTACCCATAGTAGGTTTTTCCATGGTCTCTGACCAATCTTCGCGTCTCTATGTGTGCTTGCTTTTATTTTGTTGTTCCTTTATGTTCTGTTGCATTGATGATGATGATATTTTTCTTTCTACATAGTTGCATATACTGCTTAATAATGATGTATATCTAAATAATGTTATGATGTTATGGGGTGAATTTAATGTATTAATGAAGAAATGCAATTATCAAAGCAAATAAAAATATAGCGCCATGAAAAATTAACATGGTATCATAGCTGGGCTAAAGAAAAGTTATGGAGATCACCCCATGGAGACACCTTTTGATGGAAGCAAGAGAAGATCGAGGAGACCTAAAATAATTCTAGGGTTTGAAGAAAACCTTAGGAAATTTGTGTATTATGGTTTGATGGATATTATAAGGTTAGGGTTTGAGAGAAACTCTGGTTTATGACAAAGATTTGAGATATGAAATCTAGAAACCCTAGCATGGTCAAAGTAAATATGTTCAAGCACTTGTGACAGATTTGATGAAGCCCTAGATGTGATATTTGTTGGGAAATTAGAAAGGCAATAAAGATTTTCTTGATCTTGATAATTACTTGTGATTTTTCTTTATATCTTATTTCTTTAGATAATCAAGCAATTACCAAAAACATTTCTAAGACAATGTAAGGGTCTTTTTCACACATTCCACCAAACCCCAATGAGCTAGGGTTCAAATGTAGAAATATAGCAAACTCAACTTCAAGGGTTCAGGATTTTAGACCCCAAAATCCCAAACATGACTTCATCAATAAGAATTCAACTAGCATTTCACAATATCCCTAATCAGATTATGGTTTTTGGACATTCGCATTAGCATACCCTTCAGTTAGGGTTTTCCAGAACCTATCTAGGGTTCTACATAGTTAATCAAGAATATGAGTGGGGTGGGTAGATTTATCAAGAGATGAATTACCCGAACAAACATCACTAAGGTTCAATACAACTAGTCATAACAAAGTTAGTAATAGATCATGAAATGAATAATCCTTTCAACCAATGTATTCAAAGTGTACCTTTGTTTCTTGACTAACTTTGTCTTGAGAGATCCTCCTTCTATTTGATGTTTTCCCTAACCAAGACAACAAAAGGAGAAATGTGATTATTATTTAATATAATAAAAAATAAATGAGTACATAAACCTAAAACTGAACAAACATGAGATACTTATCTTTGAGAGTTGTTTGGAGCTCCCTTCAAAGCTTGGGGGAAACTTACAAACTCAAAAGCAATACAAAATGTCTTTTCCAAAAATATGTTAAAACCCTACAAAATCTAAAACATATAAAAAAAGATATGTAAAGTTATAAGCAAAGGACTTAGTAGTGTAAGTCCCTAATGTCAGGTTCTTCGGGCTTGACTTTCTTTGAGTCTCCTTCTTTGGCAAAGTTGGCTTGATCTCTTCCTCTCTTCTTATTCCTTGGATTCTCGGGACAATCACTCTTGTAGTGACCTTTCTTATGACATTGATAACACTCTATCTTAGGCATTCCAACTTTCTTCCTTGGTCCCTTCGATATATTTCCTTTATGATGAGCAACATAAGCATTTGATACTTCTTCAGGATTGGCAACCATCGAGATCCTTAATTCTTCTTGACTACATGTGGTCCATAATTCTTCAAAGGTGGGAGATACCTTCCAACTGTTCAGACCTAAAGCAAATGAACTCGAAGAAGGTGGTAATCCTAATATATCAGTGATCACCAATACTTTGTCCAGAACAATCTCATCGATGGCCAAAATCTCATCCCTAAGTCTAGCTATCATTACAAAGAAGGTTTCCGTAGTATCTTCTTTAGTCATTTTCGTATTCCTTAGCTCATTCTTCAGACTTGCTACTTGACCAATGTTCTTAATAGTGAACATCTTTGACAAGGCTTCATACATCTCCCAAGCATGATCGATATTAGCTATGAATGGGAAAATATTGTCTTTTATCCCTTCTACCATTAGAGTCATAGCCACCAATTCTAGATCCCTAAATTTTGCTTTGTCGGCATCACTGGCTTCTTTATATTTCCTTTTACCAAATCCAACACCTTGTTTTTCTCAAGAATTAGGTCAATCCTCTTCTTCCACGATCTAAAGTTAGATGCTCCTTCAAGCTTGTTCTCACCCTTGATAGAGTTAGACATCTTTCTTGAATATGATAGACTCGTTTCCTGAGATAGTGCCTATGAATGGATCTGCCTTTTCCTTCTTTCTTTACCAAAGCTCTGATACCATGTTGGAAAATTAGAAAGGAAATAAAGATTTTCTTGATCTTGATAATTACTTGTGATGTTTCTTATTATTACAATTCTTTATATCTTCTTTCTTTAGTTCATCAAGCAATTACCAAAAACAACAACACGTAAAATAATGAATACAAGATGTAGGCACATGCCAGAGAAAAACCCCCCTCGAGGGGAAAACCTAGTCAAAGTAATTCTTCCTTTCAATAGTATTCTTTGAGACTCTTCACCCTAGACCTTGACCAGACCTTCCCTCTGCACTAATTCAACCTCCAGAAGATTGACCTCTTCCCATCAACTTCAAATATGTAGCAACTTGCAATAGCTAACAACTTCCATCAATAGTCCAACTTTGAAGACTTCGACCTCCCAATCCAGAGGACGAAACAGAGAGACCACCACCAAAATTTCGATTTTCCTTGACTTCTTAGACTCACCCAAACTTGCATTCACTTTGTCTTCACGGACACAAACTTTCCTAGCTACCCACTTCACACTTTTTTCAACTAGAATAGTTTCTTACTTTTTTCTAGTAGAGAGAATTCAAAATTGACGAGAAGTGATTCTCCAAATGAATTCGGCGTGATTCATTTTATAGGCTTCTTATGGGGTCAAATAGGTTCCTAGGCTTACTTGATCTTTCCTTAGGCCAACATGGTGTGGAGGTTACATAATTTATATTTGACTCAATACATAACCTTTTCACATGATTCAAAAGCCCAAGAAGGGTCTCTTTAAATCTATAATAATTTTATAGACTCAAAATAAATCCTAGAAGTCCTCAATGGGGACTTTGACCTAAAACATTGTGACCCAAGCATGAAACCCATGCTTTAATTTCACATTGATAATAATAAAAATTCTTTTATTTATTCTTTTGACAAGTACATTACATGATGACTCAAGTACATTATTGAAGACAAAACATAGTTACTTTTTCCAACAATAGTCTCTAGTAGGTTTGGTTGTTGATAAAGATGATTGAAATATTGAAGATAACATTGTTATATGGATAATGGACAGTGATGGCCCTTTAAGTTTGGTCCAAGAGGGAGAGGATGACCTCTCATTAAGGATAAATATTTCTTGACTTATGATGCTCCTTCATGTCCTTACTTTTGTCTAGATTTATAGATTTGATTATTGTTTTGATCATTACTTATACTACCTGCATGTATATTTGAGTATTTGGAAGTTTCTAACCTCCTTGATGAAATGTAATAAGAGGATCCTTCTTGAGGATCATTTGAGATGTGAAAAAGAAAAGATAGAGCTAGAAAAGGTAAAGAGGCACCTGATGAAAAGATGAATAAGTGCTACAAGCTGCCTATGCCAAATGAAAAGATGCACATGTATTTGAATACTACATGGTATGCATGGTATATTATTTCAATGTTATGTTTCAACTGTAATATTGAATGGAAAAGTAATCCCTAAGGTATGCTGAGAATGTCTCCCTCTCAAATGGTTCATGCATGCATATCAAAGTAATCTGGATTCATGATTCTTACAATGAAATGGTGCACTTGGTATTAAACAAGTATCTTGCTTCTTGAACATGATGAACTTATTGACTCATATTCTATGAGGCTACCTAATGTTAATCCTTGATTTAGTGGTATACTTTATGTTTAGCTAACATATATCATTTTGGATATCTTGATCTCATAAAGAAGGCCAACACCTTGATTCTAATGGTAACTTAATACTTGGCATGCATCTTTCATTATACGACATGATGGATTTCACATAGAAGGTTAACTCATTGATTCTTATCCATGACACTATTGATAATGCTTGTGATGAGCGTTATGAAAGTGTGGAAAAAGGGTTGATACTCTTGTTTTTTGGTAACATTTTGTTGAATACCCCGACTTGATTATAGAAGCATAACAATATGATTATCATATGGTAAAATTGAATGACATAACTTGATTTTATTGATAATGATAAACATCGTAACCATGATGATAGAATTCTAACAATAATTTTGTTATTCATAATTTCTTGTTGACCTTGGTGAGTTATTAATTATTCCCTATGGTAAATTTGGATGAGTTGATTTAGCGGATTAAGCTATTTAAGTGATATTGTGTTCATGATCTTTGAAGTGTGATGTATGTCGAATTCCCATGATCTTGGGTCTAGGTTAGAGTATTAAAATCTCTGACACTACCAAACCAATAATCTCAACAAGAACTACTTTTCATATAGGAAAATATAAAATGGTAAATAATATACGCACAAGTATACACAATTTTTAACAAAATTGTACAATAATGTACAACCAAATCTTCATTTTATTAAACCAAATTTGAATAGTACAACAATCTATGGTATACATGATACAATGACGAAATTCGCTGTAGCTTCTATGTTGTATCTTGTCCTGCCAGTCTTTTGTTCTCATACTGCTCACTAGCTGCCCCTTCATCCTTCAAAGGACAAAACATCGAGACTCCAGGAGGGCTGCCACCTAACACTATTGCAAGTCACTTCTGTTGCATGTACACAGGCTAATCTAATTTGCTCTCTAGGCTGGTCAATTCCTAAGCTCCAATCTGCCTTGTAGTAGCCTCTTTCGTCCATCAAGGAGCTACTCATAAGGCCCCAAACTTCACCCAACCTTCAGCGCTCTCATCACTTCAATATAGCTTGTCTAGGGCTACTTTGGGTAGCCAACACATTGCCCTCCACCAAATCAATGCCTCCCGATCCTCCACTAAAATTTATGCTCCTAGGATGGAATTTTTACCTCCACAACAAGTCCTCCAAATGGCACCCACACACTGTTAAAACAATCGATCCAAAATAGATCCAAAACTTGGATCCAACACCTACAAACATTCACCAAATTACATAACACTGTCCATTGTTTGAGGTCTACTCCTATTAAAATTGGAAACTAGGGCCAAACTCCATGTGGATCATCTTATTTATGGTAGCTGATATTTTTCTTGGAATCCTCTCATCAAGAGGTGTAGGATTGATCTAAAGATCATCTGATTCCGATAAGTATTCATGAAGATATGAATTTATTTGTGTTATGGGGTAATTTGTCAAGGTCGGCCAACAACTAAACTGCCCCCTCTTGTGCTCCATGTTTTGGTATAAATACAAGTGCTTTGTAAGTCATTTGGACACACTTCACTCTTGATTTATCTCCACTTATTTTTGGGTTTTAGTGGAAGATAAATCTAGGAAGATGAAGCCCTAGACGTTGGAGGAAATGAGGCTAAACAAGGAGCCCTAGCCTCAGTTTGGCCGTAGTCCAAGAGAGGAGATCCTTGCTCCTATACATTTCCTAAAGGATGCCTAGCCGCAATCCAAGCATGGAGATATAACACGGGGAAGGAGGCCTATACACACTGCCCTATACACAAGTTTATCCTGCCCTAGCCACAAGCCATTTCAGGTGACCAAATTGTTGCTACAAGAGGTTGAGGTGCATTTAGTGACTGTCTTAAGGCTGAGACAGATCTGAGAGGTTGTTTTTAGGGCCGAGAGGGTAGGATGCTAGGCCAAGTAGAGGGGGAGTGAAACGATGGTAATTGGGTGACTGTTTGGGCACATTTTAGAGGAGGTCATAAGCTACAACAAGGTTGCGTTGTAGGCTGCAGGCCATACCACCACAACAAGGGATAGTGTGGGATGTTTTGGGGTCATGTTGTGCCCTAATCTTCAACATGGAGGCAGAGGGTTCACAATAGGGTAGGCCACAGATATTAAGGGTTGTTTGGGTGACTGTTTGAGGGCTGTTGCAGTAATCTGAGGTGCCCTAAACAATCACTATCACAACAACAACAAAGTAGACTTGGAGTAGCTGTTTGTATGGTGCGTTGGGTTATTGTTGTGACAAGATTTGGATCAGTTTGTTGAGAAACTTGTGGGAGCCAAGTTGGAGGCTTGATTGGGTATGTTTTAGGGCTGACATGGGCCACAATGATGCCCTAACTAGAACAAAGTCATAACAATAATGATACTTGGTGCAGCAATGGTACATGGGACAACAATGAGTACTTGTTGTACAATGTAACATACTGCATATAGGAGCAACAATTCATAGCATGATGTACAGTGCAACATAGATAGTGCAACATGGTGTAGATCAGTATTGATGGACATTGGTGCAGTAGTGGGACAACATGGTAATGATGAGGTATTGCAACCTGCATTTGGGTGCAACATAGTGCAATGAAGAGCTCAACATAGTGCAACAGTACAGTGATGGGTACAGTCATGATTAGTGAAGCATGATGAGATGCAGCATAGTGATGATGGGTGCAACATGATGCAACATATTGAGGTGCAACATGATGATGAGGAGCATCACAATGATAGGTGAAGCAAGGCGATGGAGTCACCTTGGAGAATCAGTTGAAGCAGCATGTCTTCAACTGAGTTCAGATACCTCATGTATCATCTTCTTAGAGATGATCTATGCTCTTATTTAGATAAGTCAAAGTGTTGACTTTTGTTGTATATGTACTATCTCTCTCTCTCTCTCTCTCTCTCTCTCTCTCTCTCGTTGTTGAACTATTAAAGAACATATAAGAAGATTTAATCAAGGGTTTCCCCACATTGGGGTTTGTCCCTAGTTAGTGCCACATCTTGTGTCCTCTTGTCTTGGCTTGTCTTCTGTGATTTATGTTTATGTTCTATATGCAATTTACTATTATGTTGATGTGATTGCTAATATGGAAAAGATATTGAATTAACTGTGAAAATTGAAATAAATTGCTTTAAGCATAGAACATACCTAAACTTAACAACTCCACTACTGCAACCTAGGTCTAGTTAGGACATCCTAACAATCCATTTTCCAGCCTTTACTTCTACCCATATTTGCATTTGAGAACTACAACTATCTTTCAATGTGAGGTTGTCCCTCCACGATGCAACTTTTGGGAAATTTCAAGCCCTAAATAGAGACTTGCCCTCCATTTATTACAATGGCACCCTACAAGACTATAAACTAGACTACGACAACCTCTTTTGAGGATTGTCCTCCTCCAACGAGCCCTCAAACAACCCCCTCTTCACGTGGCCCTCCAACAAGGCACTTCAGACCTCTCTCCAGCAATTTGGTGCTCCTAAAATGACTTGAAACCACCCTTCAACCTTCGTTGGTCTTGTCCTCCTTGTTGCGACCTAGAACAGAAGTATCTCCCTCTCCAAATAGCTCTTTGTGAGGTAAATGTTTCATAAATGGATTAGGAAATTTTCTCCACTCACCTCCTATTTATACACAAATAGAAGGGCTCCACAAATTAGATGAAGAGTCATGTCTATTGGATGAATTCCTCAATCATACATGACTTGACTGTCCAAACATTAATTTCCAACTTTAAAATTCATAACTTCATTTCTAGAGCTCCAATTTGAGTGACATTTGGAGCGTTGTAATCGACACATCAAGCTCTATCACCTCAAATTTTCTCATGATTAAATTCATCATGGTTTTGACTGAAATTATGATGGGTGAAAAACCCCTACTTTTTGTTCCAAGCCCACAAGTGAATTTTGTGGTGCTTTTCCCTCTAATCCTAAACCCTAGGGCTTGGAGTACCTCCCAAGCTACTCAAAAATCAACACTCCCTCTCAATGAGGGAAATACTACCAAGACTAGGAAGTAACTCATCATCATCATCATCACTACTTGCAACACTTGTCCAACTCTTGGTGCTCACAATTACAACAATCCCTATTTTGTGAAGTACACCTCTTTCAGAAGTGTCGCTGTCACTGCTGGAAGCACCCTACTTCTTCTTCTTTTCCTATATCACTTTCCAATCCTTCCATGATTCGTTCTTGGCAGTTGTAGGAGCACTCTTGTTCCACAATGACCACGCGCTCTTCTTGGGCTGCAAACTATCCCTCTAAACCTGTAAGCTCCCTCTCAAACTCAACTCCCTCTGAGTCTCTGGAACCTGGACCTTCTTCTTGGGAATTTGTACCTTCTCCTCTGAAGCTTTCACCTACACCTTCTTCTCTGGAACCTGTACCTGCTCCACTTTCTTCTCATGATCCATAGGATTGCCTGTTAGCCTATATAGACCATTCTCTCTAAATCCAAGAATGATACCAGCAGAGCTAGAATCTCTAGGTCTGAGTCTTTCCTTCCCATCCTAGAAGAAGACCTCAAACCCCTTCTTCTCGATCATAGAGATAGAAATCAAACTATATATGAGTCCTAGTACGAACAATACATTATAGACCCACATTACTCATCCTGTCACCATCCTAAATGGCACAACTATTGATCCTTGGATCTTCTTCTGACTCTTGCCACCCAACACCATGTGAAACTTCGAGTACCATTCAACTAGAGTCTCAAAAACCTCTTGTGACCCTGTCATATGTTTTGTCACACCACTACCCATGTACCATCCATCCTCATTGATAATATCATGCGAGAAATGAGAGATCATAGCAAAGTCCTCCTCCTCCAATCTCTTGGTAAGATCGTCTATCTCAGCAGAAGTGGTGACACCGATGACCTACTTTCCTTTATTCTTCTCGTCATCTCCCTTCCTCTTCATTAGACATCTTGACGAAAAATGACCCATCTTGCCACAGTTGAAACACTTGTCCTTACTCAACTCCTTCTTCTGCTTACCCTTCATTTGCACTGCAAGTGCCATGTCATCGTCGAAAGTCTTCTTCTTTGGATGAAGATTCTTGGCTCACAATTATTCGTAAATGAAGTCATCCCATAGCCTATTCTAGTCTGGAAACTTCTCTTTGGCAATGATTCCTTTGATGAAGGGCTTCCATTCCTCAGTGAACCATTTCAAGGCAATCCTCACCATATCTCCATCTGAAATAGTCACACCGACAACAACAATCTCATCTTTGATCTGAGAAAATCTCTTCAGATACAAAGTCACGCCTTCACCCTTTATCATATTTTTGGACTTCAACTTATCCTCCAATGCAAATAATCAATTCTCGTTCTTATTCTGGAACAAATTTTGAAGAGCCATCCACATCTCATATGTTGTGTTCTTCCCAGACAAATGAGGTATTAGGGCATCCTTCACACCATCTAGGATGATCAATCTTTCCTTCCTATCTAAATCCTCATACACTTCCATCTCCTTTGGGTCAGTTGGCTTCTTGATGGATTTCTCGGCAAACTTGTAGATCTTATTGACCTGTAAGACCAACTTGATCCTTTCCTTCCATGGACTATAGTTCTCAGCAAACTTGCAGATCCTGTTGACCTGCATGACCAACTTGATCCTTTCCTTCCATGGACTATAGTTGGATAACCTCTCTAACCTATCCTCATACCAGATACCAACCTACAACTTCGACATTGTCACCTACAATGTTACCAGCTCCCTCTTAAGCTATACTTCATTGTGCACAACTCTGATTCATTGACTTCCAAAGTAGCTCAGACACGCTCTGATACCATGTTGAATTTCCATGATCTTGGGTGTAGGTTAGAATATTAAAATATCTGATGCTACCAAACCAAGAATCTCAACAAGAACTACTTTGCACCAATGTTTTAAAACTCCAACTCGGCCGAGGATCGACTCCGACTCCGACTCCGACTCGGTATCGACTCGGCCGACTCGATTTCAATGACTTGGTTGTTGTAAAAAATACATTAAATATATATATTATATATATATATATTATATATATATATATATATATATATATATATATATATATATATATATATATATATATATATATATATATATATTAATATAAAAACATAATTTTAAAGATTTTCATTCATGTTTCCAAACACACAACATTATAATATTGATGGAAGACAACATATGATCAAAGTAGGATCATGAATATATCCATTATATCAAAATGGCACCCAGTGCACTGTCCAATGGAAATACATACATGAGCAAAGATTCAAAACAAAGAACACATAACCAAGGAGGCTAGAAATGGCCTATACAACAAAAGTAAACTGTGACCAAACTCCGTTACTACTGGCTAGTAGCTACTGCCAGAGGATCCAAGTTCATGTCGATCAATCTCTGGATCATCATCAGAGTTAGACAGGGGGCCCCATGGCTCCTCCTCCTCATCATCATCTCCAACTGCAACTGTAGAAGTGGTACCACTAGCAGGATGTGCAACTGCAGCAGATGTAAGATGAGATAGAGATGATATCCGTCTGCACTTCCGTTGTGGCTAAGCATAGGAAGCGCCTGCAACTGGAGTCCTTGCTGGCTGTGAGGTTGAGGCTGGTAGTATAGGTGGATCAGGATTTGCATTCAACTGAACATCATGTTCGACTGATGCCTCCATATCTAAATCTAAATCAAGATCCTCATCAGGATCAAACTCTTCTGGATGACTCTCCACTACCCAATCTGATATTGGATCAATGTCTTCCAACACAATGGGATTTGAATCAGGTCTTTTGTTCAACAATTGGTTTTGTCTGAGTCAGAGGTTGTATTGGACATAGACTAGATCATTTAACCATTTTTTATCCAAACGATTTCTCTTCTTTGTGTGAATCCTCTCAAAGACAGACCAATTGTGCTCACACCTAGTAGCACTGCAAGTTTGACTCAAAATACGAATTGCAAACTTCTGCAATTCAGGACAATGGCCACCAAAAGCCTCCCACCATTATGCTGCAAAAAACATAGGAGTGTAATGAGTTAGCTCAACAAAATTACAAATTATATCCAACTTTCAAATTATAAACAATTTAACAAAATTAAAAAAAAAAATTAAAACTACTAAGAATTTGAAAATTGAAATTTTTGTTTACCTAGCTCATCTTCTTCTCTTGCAATCTTTGCTAGGTTCTTCCCAAAGGTACCCGAGGCATTGCTGAAGGATGTGACCTGTCGGTGTATCTCCAGCTGATTAGACTCTAATGGGATCATGCGGTCAATGCAGTCAATCAGTCCATCTCTGACCTCCCCCCTCAAAGCTCCTGACTCCTTAGCTTTATAATGATACCGTGGGTTCAAAAAATACCCAATTGCATGTATAGGGTGATGGAGTTGATTGTTCCATCTTTCATCAATGATTGCCCAAATGGGCCCATACTTAGCCACTATATCCTTTTATGCCCTCTTTATTTGCTCCTTTGCTTGATCCATAGCCTCATAAATGAAGCCCATAGCCAACCTTTCCCCATCCACCAACCGCAACAACTTAACCAGTGGCTCAACAAGCTTCACAATTTCTGCTGCCTTTCTCCAAAAAGTTTCTTCATTAACTTTCTTTTTCAATCTTTACCTTCTAGTTTGTGAGACCAATTGCTTTGATTCCATTCATCATTGGAGAACATCTTTTGCAAGTTTCTATTTTGGGAAAGCATAGATTGCAATGTCAAAAAATGAGTAGCAAATCTAGTGATGGCAGGACTAATAATATCCCTGCCCCCAATGTGTTTCCTCATGAGGCTCAAAATCCATGAATGATTGTAGATAAAATTTGTTATGCTTTTGGCATGATCTACAGTGTTTTTGACCCAATCTATTTTTCCAATATCCTCAAGCATGAGGTCTATGCAACGTGCAACACATGGGGTCCAAAAGATGGTCTTGTGTTTTTCCTCTAACAATTTACCAGCAAGAACATAGTTAGAGGCATTATCTGTGATGACTTGAACAACATTAGCCTCCCCCACCTCCTCAACAACCTGATCCAATAGCTGAAACAGCAGTTGCCCATCTTTTACCTTATCAGATGCATCAATTGATTTTAAAAGCATGGTTCCCCGTGGGCAGAAGACAAGAAATTTTATGATGGTACGGTTTCTTTGATCAGTCCATCCATCTGACATGATGGTACATCCTATTCTTTCCCACGAGTCATTGAAATCTTTCAAATACTCATTAATGGAGTCAATTTCTTTCTGCAAACGATACCCCCTTAGCTCATGCATAGTAGGGCCTTTGAAGCCTTTTCTAGAAGCATGTATGGAATCAAACATAGGCTCATAATATGGTGAACGGGAAGCATTGAAGGGGATATCAGCATCATACCACCATCTAGCTATGTAATCACAAGCAGTCTCCCTCAATTCTTTCTTCTAATGGTCATCTAATGTGGGCTGCATTTGACTTTTACTAGCTTGAGGACCATGTGCATCTGATGGAGAGGAGGGAGTGAAATAACTTTTGATAGTCATATCACCCTTTTTCATTCTACCCTTTCCCTTCTCTTGAATAGAACCAAAAGGGGGAGGAACATATCGAAAAGGGTTGGGTGCATCAGTATGAGGGATAGAAGAAGAACCCTCAAAATCATAATGGGGGTTGGTAGCCATCATTTTTTGTATCTCCCTCTTCCTCCCAATTTCAACCTCTAACTCTTTTTTCCTAGCCTTATCTTCTTTAAACTTCTCAAAGCAAGCTAACAATTGCTTCCTAATCTCCCCAATTTTTGGTGAGGTACATAGAGTAATTTGGCCTCTAATCCCCGCCAAGTGTTGTTTCAGCCTATTAATTCCCCCAGGACCTTCCTTGATTTTCCTTTGGCAAAATTTGCAATGCATTTGACTATCAACCATTTCAACATATGCCCAAGCAGGATCTCTCACTCTAGGTGCCATTTTTTGACTAGGAAATGAAAGCAAACAATTTGAAAATGAAAAAAAAAAAAAAAAAATTGATTCAATGTTCATTTGTTTCACAAAAAACACTCTCTAGGCTTTCTAGATATGCACCTAAAATTTAATAAGCAAAAATAGATTTATACAAGTGAAAAAAAATACCTCCAGGCACAAACTGCCTCCTCAATCTTGCTCCAAGAAATCAACTCCTCAATGCTGCTCCAAATGGCTGCCCAAGAAGCTCCTCACTCTAGCTACAATGCTTGCCCAAGACTCCTCATTGCTGCTCCAAAGACAAACTCAAGAACTGCTCACTAACTCTCACTGAAGTTCTCACTCAAATGCATGAGATGGCTGTGAGAGAATGAGAGAATTTGAGTGGGTTAAGTAGGGTTTGGGAGAGGGGAATGGACCCCAAATAACACTTAACCAATTTATAAAACACCTTGGAGTCCCGAACACTCAGCTAAATGCTAAAAATTAAAAACAAAATGAAAAATCACTAGCTTTTTTGGTTTAAAGGCCGCATTGATTGACTCGGCCGAGCATATGCGGATTTGGCCGAGTTGACCGAGTCATGACTAACTCAGCCGAGTCATGCAATAACTTGGTCAAGTCAGTCATGAGCTGGCCTCCCAAACCGGTTAATTTGCCAGGTTGAATTTTTATTTTTTATTTTTTATTTTTATTTTTCCGACTCGGACCAACTCGGTCGAATCAGATCTGAGTTGGTCAGATTTTAAAACAAGGCTTTGCACAATAGAAAATATAAAGCAGTAAATCATATATGCACAAGTATACACAATTTTTAACAAAATTGTATAATAATGTACAACCTAATCTTTGTTATATTAAACCAAATCTGAATAATACAATAGTCTATGGTATACAAGATACAATGACAATTATCTTGACTTGTCGGTCCTTCTCTCCCATACTACTCACTAGTTGCCCCTTATTCCTTCAAAGGACAACACATCGAGACTCTAGGAGGCCTACCACCTAACATTGTTGCAAGTCACTTCTACTGCATGTACACAGGCTAATCCAATCTGCTCTCTAGGCTAGCGAATTCCCAAGCTCCAATCTACCTTATAGTAGCCTCTTTCGTCCATCAAAGAGCTACTCATATGGATCCAAAATTCATCCAACATTAAGCTCTTTTCGTCACTTCACTATAGCTTTTCCAGGGCTACTTTGGGTAGCCAACACACTACCCTCCACCAAATCAATGAATCCCAGTCCTCCACTGCAAGTTCTGCTCCTAGGATGGACTCTTGACCTCCACAACAAGTCCTCCAAATGGAACCCACGGGATGCTAAACAAATTGATCCAAAATCGATCCAACACCTACAAACATTTAACTAAATACATATCTCTGTCCACTATTTGAAGTCTACTCCACTACTGCAACCTAGGCCTAGTTAGGGAATCATCACAACCTCTTTTCTAGCCTTTACCTCTATCCATATTTTCACCTAAGGACTGTGGTTGTCCTTCAGTGGGAGGTTGTCCCTTCACGCTGCAACTTTTAGGAAATTTCAAGCCCTACACACATACCTTCCCTCCATTTATTACAACGACATCCTACAAGACTCTAAATAGGCATGCAAAAGACTCTTTTGAGGACTATCCAACCTCCAACGAGCCCTCAAACAACCCCCTCTTCCTACGGTCCTCCAACAAGGCACTTTGACCATCTGTCTAGCAACTCGGTGCTCCTGAATTGGCTTCAAACAACCCTTCAACCTTCGTTAGTCCGGTCCTCCTTGCTGCAACCTAGAATAGAAGTATCTCCCTCTCTAACGAACTCTTTGTGAGTTAAGTGTTTCACAAATGGATTAGGAAATATCCTCCACTCACTTCCTATTTATACACAAATAGAAGGGCTCCATGAATTAGATGAAGGGACATGTTTATTGGATGAATTCCTCAAGCCTACATGACTTGACTATCCAAATATTAATTGTCAAGTTCAAAAATTCATAACTTCATTTCTAGTGCTCCAATTTGAGTGATATTTGGAGCGTTAGAATTGGCACACCAAGCTATATCACCTCAAATTTTCTCATGCTCAAATTCATCATGGTTTTGCTCCAAATTCTTATGGGTGAAAAACCCATACCTTGGGTTCCAAGCCCATAAGTGACTCTTGTGGTGATTTTCCCTCCAATACCAGAACCCTAGGGCTTGGAGTACCTCCCAAGCTACTCAAAAATCAATAATGTCATACCTATTAGCTGCCCTTATCATATGACTCTAACCCTTGACAAAATATTGATGACATGATGTGATGATGAAGCAGTTGATGCTTGCATGTTATGACCATGATGGATATATGTTTGACTTTATGATCTAATAGATTTGCGGATGCATTATAGACATGTCGATGGCATGAATGAAGATGACTGAAGTGGATTTCCATTAAGATGGGGAACCTCTCCATAACATATCTTCTCCTATTTTCATTTTCATTATATACTATGTATTGTTGAAATATGATTTATGGGCATGGATAATGAAATATATGACATTGATGATCTAGAACAAAGTTATGATATGAGGAAAGAGATTTTTCCCTTGCTCTAAGCCTCAGTCACATGGAAGCAAACTTACGAGTGTGACTGTAGTCTCTCACTGAAGTAAGGTCAAGGGTACAACTATAGCCTCCCAACCAATTAGAGGAAGGCCTATGGGTGTGACTATGCCTGTTGGACATTAAAAAATAAAATGAAGTTTTGTGCATGAAATCAGATGTAATCCTAAAGGATATCAATCCTTTAGAAATGAAGCAAACAACAGAAACATCTATGAGATGGAAAGTTTGAATGTTTACTATAATATGAACATGAAGACTGAACTTGTGTTTGCAGATGACCAAGATGTGAATATCGATGTGTCATTATGATTAAAGTTTGTGTTATATGAGCATAGTGACTTCCAATGACATATAGGTATTCAAAAATAGTTTTGTATTGGCCTCCTTGTTCCTAACATAATGGTTGAAATATTGATAGTTGTGATTCAATATGAAGATGGAACCTGCATGACTTATCCTCGGTGTATGCATTTGCAACTAGTGACATAAATGACTTGTATTATGATCATGGGAATGACTTGATGAAGTTTGAATTGATATCGTGTGATAGATGACAACCTGTTGGCATGACAATAGATAAAGTCAAGACTTGATATGAGCTCTGCCTGTCATCTGGTATAAAGAATTGATACCATGATATTGATGACTTTGATATTAGTTTTGATCTGGCTTCTAAACCTTGATGAGATGAATTAGTTTCTCTGATTGAATAATATAGATTTATGTAAGGCTAATCATATTGGTTTGGAAAAATGTTATGCTTACAGAGAGCTTTGAATGAACCTAGCTCCCTAA
Organism: Pinus taeda; assembly: GCA_000404065.3. Classification (NCBI taxonomy): domain Eukaryota; kingdom Viridiplantae; phylum Streptophyta; class Pinopsida; order Pinales; family Pinaceae; genus Pinus; species Pinus taeda. Next base: position 250,170 of record APFE030303347.1, read on the forward strand.
TCCATATATGATCTCATTGACTATTATTTGGTGAATTAAAGAAGAATTGATGATCCAAACCTCTATTCCAAGATATGAATTTGATTTTGGTTTTGGATATCGATGGTCCTATTATCATAATAAACATTTCACATTTTTTTATCTTTTTTGGAAAATGTTGACAGTTGTAGTGTCAATATTTAAAATTGTAATAAACATCGAAAATTTCTTGATAGCAGGGTTGTCAATGTTTTTTTGAAATATGAGTAAATAAGAAGAGAAGTTTGCAGTCATTTTCCAAGTATAAGAAGGACCCAAAACCTGCATTAGACCCTCTCCATTAGAAAGTGCTATGAACAAGCTTAAATGACTTGTATTATGATCATGGGAATGACTTGATGAAGTTTGAATTGATATCGTGTGATAGATGACAACCTGTTGGCATGACAATAGATAAAGTCAAGACTTGATATGAGCTCTGCCTGTCATCTGGTATAAAGAATTGATACCATGATATTGATGACTTTGATATTAGTTTTGATCTGGCTTCTAAACCTTGATGAGATGAATTAGTTTCTCTGATTGAATAATATAGATTTATGTAAGGCTAATCATGTTGGTTTGGAAAAATGTTATGCTTACAGAGAGCTTTGAATGAACCTAGCTCCCTAATCCATATATGATCTCATTGACTATTATTTGGTGAATTAAAGAAGAATTGATGATCCAAACCTCTATTCCAAGATATGAATTTGATTTTGGTTTTGGATATCAATGGTCCTATTATCATAATAAACATTTCACATTTTTTTATCTTTTTTGGAAAATGTTGACAGTTGTAGTGTCAATATTTAAAATTGTAATAAACATCGAAAATTTCTTGATAGCAGGGTTGTCAATGTTTTTTTGAAATATGAGTAAATAAGAAGAGAAGTTTGCAGTCATTTTCCAAGTATAAGAAGGACCCAAAACCTGCATTAGACCGTCTCCATTAGAAAGTGCTATGAACAAGCTTTCCAATGATATGTGGAATTCCAAAAATGGACTCCTGGATCAAAATATATGGTTTTTTGAAGTTTAAGGGTTTGAAGCCTTTGAAAGGAAGAAATATTGGAGTTCTAGAGCAAATCAGCGATCGAAACATCAGAGGTCCATGACATATTTGTAATTAGAGAATCGACGAATCAAAAATCGAAAATCGATAATTGGCAAATCAAAGCATTTTGTGATATGAAAATCTTGTGATATACAAAGTTGCGATATGAAAATGTGCCGATAGTGTTAAAATCGTCGGGGAATGCCGATAGTGTTAAAACTATTGGGGAATGCCAATTCAGGTTGACAAAGGAAATCATTGCAAAAGCAGAGGTGGACGGGCTTTTTCTCTCTCCTCTAGCAGGATGTGTGGCAGCATATGATTGGTTCCAATAAAGCTATGTGGAATTTGATGTCAGCATGACGTGGTGGTACAGAAGGACATGTGTCACAAAAATCTGGCATTTTGAGGGTTTTTAAGAGGGAAAATATGGGTGACACGTGTCACCACTCATGAGGTGCCATGTGGAGTGGTGACATCATATCGAAGATTGCATATTAGAGGTTGGGGAATATAACAGCTCCAAAGTAAATGTTTCGATTGGAAAGTTCCACTGAGAGGGGCTCTGATATTGGTGTTGGCACATGGTCATAAGAGTTTAACTAACCTCAGGTGCTAAAGCACTTAACAAAGGAAAATAGCCCCTAGTAGTGAAAAAAACGTCTCTAACACCTTAAAGCTGAGTGATAGGTCACAACCCTTGGTCCTATGGTGAAGAAATGTAGGAAGGGCTAAAGAAAAAGGAGTTAGGATAAAGTCAGAAACTTCACTTTAAGTTACATTATAAAGGGGATCTGATATGGCATTAAGCCGATAGTCACTGAACCTGTTATATAACAAAACAAAAGCCAAAGGAGAAATGCAAGGGACTAAGGAGTATTGCTGAAACAATAAGGAAACAACTTCTTCGATAAGACCATACAGAGAATTGAAGGCATATGGGTTAGAAGCTATTGAATCGCAGGAAAAGAGGGGTTGGTAGTTTGATTGGATAGTCAAAAAGTTTTTATGAAAACAACTTCAGCCACTCTAGATTCCAAGGCATAGGATCAACGTTAATGAACCAATTTCTAGATTTAAAGGCTAAAGATCTTCCAGTAGAATTGAAGAAGAACAAAGGAGTAGTTTTGATGGATTGTATTGTTGTAGAAGGACCTGTTGTGCTAGAAGAAACTCTAAACTACAGTTTAGGGACCTATTCTACTTTCAAGGGAGGAAGTTGACCAAATAGTTCTTTTTCCTAAATAAAAATATATTTTCTTATAGTTATTCTAGGAAAGACATAATATTTTTAAGTTTATCTTTGCATACATGAACTTGAAAGATATTTAAAATATCTTATTTTCTATAATTATGTGATGATGTTAAAGTTGGAAACTAGGGCCAAACTCCATGTGGGTCAACTTATTTATGGCAGCTGATATTTTTATTGGAGCCCTCTCGTCGAGAGGTGTAGGATTGATCTAAATATCATCTGATTCTGATAAGTATTTATGGAGATATGAATTTATTTTGATTACGGAATTATTATCAAGCTGACCAACAACTTAAGTAGGCTCAGAAGCCTAATAGACATGTCTATTCATCATCCACGTCTTAGTATAAATATAGAGGACTTGAAATCATTTGATATAATGATCCTCTTCATGTGTGATCTCCTCTCCACGTCTTGGGTTTTTGGAGAAAGAAAAACACATAGAGGATACGCTGGCCTATAAACAAATGATGCGCTAGATCTAAAAAGTAGAAGCAACACACAACAAGGAGAAGGGTCTATCCACAACCGCAGTTAAGGGATATCTTACCATACTCTAAATTTAGTGAGGAACTATAGCCCTATGCAGCCCTAAACGTAGATACTAATACGCTGTCCAAAAAGGTCACAAAGGGTAGCCACAGTAATATGAAGGGTAGCAGCAGTAATATTAAGGAAGCCGCCGTTTAGATAAACCCTAGCCACAGTTAAGGGAAGGCTCCTATTCACTGTCTAAAGGAGCTCCATTACACAGGCAAATGATGCCCTAAATACGCTGTTCATAAAGTACCTTATATGCAAATCATTGATGACATCTATAAGCAGATCATGGAGACTTATGTATGCTGTACATGATGACACATATGCAGATCATAAAGGAATTTATTCGCAGATCATTGATGACATCTATAAGCAGATCATTGAGACTTATGTATGCTGTACATGATGACACATACACAGATCATAAAGGACTTTATACGAATATCGTGAGAACTACATACGCTGTACATGATATGTAATCTGGGCACATCTAAGAATAGTCTTGATGTGCTATGAAATGTTGAAAAGAAGTCATAGTGACTGTATAGCTGTGACTTAAAGTATTAAATGATGCACCAATATGCAACAATAGTAACCTCTGCAAAGAATGTCATTCTCATCAAAGAATAGATAACAAGTATCTAAAGTAGTATGATGAGCATGATGCATGGGCAGCATGATGTAAGAGATCATGGGCAGCATGATGAATGAGCAGCATGATGCATGGGCAACAGGATGTAAGCAATCACGGGCATCATGATAAATGAGTAGCATGATGCATGGGCAACATTATGTAAGAGATCATGGGCAGCATGATGAATGGGCAACATGATAGATGAGATCATGAGCAGCATGATGCATGGGCAGCATGATGTATGAGATCATTGACATCATGATGTATGGGCAGCATGATGTATGAGATCATGGACATCATGATGTATGGGAAACATAGTGATCATGAGTAGCATGATGATGCGTGATGCAGCATGATGGTGCTGCATAGTAAGGTGTAGCAAATGGACGAGATGCAACACTAATATAGGTGAAGAAGTCACCTTAGAGAATTAGTTGAAGCAATATGTCTTCAACTGATCTCTGTAGATATCAAAAGTCAAAGTGTTGACTTCTATTGTAAATGTACTATCTCTCTCACTTTCACTGCTGAACTTTGAAGAACATAAAAGAAGAATTGATCAAGAGTTTCCCCACATTGTGGGGTTTGTGCTTGGATGGCGCCACATCTTGTGTCCTCTTGTCTTGGCTTGTCTTCTATGATTTATGTTTATGTTCTATCTGCAGTTTACTTTATGCTGATGTGGTTGCTAATCTGAAAAAAAGAATTGAAATAAATTGCTCTAGCATAGAACATACCTAAATTTAACATGGCATCAGAGTTGAGGTGAAGAAAATGCCCAAGCAAGAGTGAAAGAGCAATCACCAAAGACAATAGGGACAAGTCAAAAGGATCAATGGGTTCCACATCTCTCTTCTAAGTTCACAAAGGGTGAAGTCGAAGCAGAGCATATTATTAGAATGACATAGCGGAAGTTTATGATGGCCCATCTAAAAATCACTTCATTGGGAAGTTCAGATCTAAGGATGGAAGGAAAGGTAGATGCCTTGGTTGCAATAAGTTCGGCCATTATGCAAAGGAGTGTCCAAATGGTAGAGACACATCTCTTGGTGAAGATAACAATCATTCCACAGACATCTTCAATGATCAAAGTAATGACTGGTAATGCAAGTCATCAAGGAAATGGTCGACTCTTCAAAGAAAGCAAGGAACCCCAGAATCATTTTTATGTACCCAATCGCAAGAAGAACCTGGTGTCCATCTCAGAAATGGAAGTCAAAGGTTTTAGGGTGGCACTCATCGATGGAAAGGTATGTGTTTGGAAATAGAATTTTCAAAGATTATTTTGAGTTCAGGGTTGTATCAAATTGCAGGAAGTCCACTGGGGACCATGTCCATTGTCACGTAGCACCGAAGGTCTATGAGTCAGATGGTGTCAGGGATGCCTGAATTCAAAAGGAGCATGAAAGTACATGTCTGAGATGTATCGAAGGAAAATCTTACAAGGGAACCATTCCCCTCATATAGTAGGTCTACAGGTGTGGAACAACCCGAGGAGTTTGAGATTGATAATCAGGAATATCACATATTCAGGTAGAATAAAGCCCTCTATGGCTTGAAGAAAAACACCCCGATCATAGTATGAGAGGATCGATAGTTGTCTGATAAAGCTGATATTCACTAGGAGTGAAATGGATCCAAACCATCCGAAGGTTGTGGATGTTAGACCTCTCATACCGGCACCTATGGTTGACAGGTGCAGACCCTCTCATTTGCAGAAGACAGAGGGTGTTGAATTCCGAATGTGGAAAGATAAACTGCAAGTCTGTGACTACCTTGAGGATCTTAACTTTCAAAAGTTATATGGTAGTGATGTTAGACCAGATTTGGGAAGTGCCTCTAGGTTTCATAAACTCATTCGCATTGATGTTCTTGGTGAACCTATGTTCGAACATATGTTTTGCAGTTAGCATGGCGAGCTCATATTTGGTTGAGCTTCACTGGATTGGTGCCTAGATCTTCTGAGATATCTTCAGGGCACAATCTCTCATGGATGAGATACATTGCCAGAAATATGAAACTGCATGATTTTTCGAATGTTGACTGGGCAGGCAGTGTGGAGAATCACTAGAGCACTTCTTAGTGACATTTCTCTTTGAATTTTGCTTCAATATCATGGATGAGAAGGAAGCAGAAGTCGGTTGGTACAAGCGCCGCCGAGATCAGATACATATCTACGAGTATGATCTCGTATGAAGCTGCCTGGTTGAGGAAGTTCTTCAGTGAGCTGTCTGTTCACATGATGAATACCACTGTGATTCTCTGTGACAACTAGAGGTGGGATTAGATTATTGAGGAATCCCGTATTTGACAATTGCTCCAGTAGATAGACATTAGATACTACCTTATCTGGCATATGGTAAGTCTATGAGCAAGGAAGCTCCATTGCTATGAGATGATTTATAGGTCGCTACACTTTGTCTAAGCCCCGGGGAGAAAGTTCAAATTTGTGATTTTCCTAAATGACTTGGATTCGTCAAGAAACCCTTGTAAAAAGGTCCTGCATATTGCATACATTAAGCTCTGGGAGCTCTGGGGGCTTCCGGTTCTTACTGGAGCAACATATGACCATAGGGTGACTCACCCTCCCCTGGTGGTGCGCACTGGACAAGATGATTCACTCTCTTGTGTAGCAGGATGATTAATTATCTTGTGAGGTATGGATGATGTGTTCTCCATGACGATTGTGTAGTAGGATGATTAGTTCTCTTGTGAGGTTTGGATGATGTATTCTCCATGACAATTGTGTAGCCGGATGATTAGTTCTCTTGTGAGGCCTGGATGATGTGTTCTCCATGGCGATTGTGTAGCAGGATGATTAGTTCTCCTGTGAGGATAGGATTGATTAAGTTCTCCTATCGAGGCATCCTACCCATGTAGTCTGGGACTCATGGGAAGTACCTCTCATCTGATCAATGAGTAGGGAAATGAGGATAGGGACCATAGTAGTATCAATGGATGCATCACTGTATCTACCGTACTCCCTATGCTAGGATGACCTTCATTGGTATAGGATCAATGAGTACTGGTCTGGGACCAGTGGTAGGAGTTGTACCTACTGTGACACTGACTTCGGGTCAGTTGAGAATGGTCTGGGACCAGTGCTACATACTCTGAGACTGACTTTGGGTCAGTAGAGGACTGGTCTGGGACCAGTGAGAGTGGTACATACTATGACGCTGACTTCGAGTCGGTTGAGACTGGTTTGGGACCAGTGGTACACTCTCTGAGACCGATGATACTGGTCTAGGACCAGTAGTAGGAGTGGTACCCACTATGACACTGACTTTGGGTTGGTTAAGACTGGCCTGGGACTAGTGGTATGCACTCTTAGACTGACTTTGGATTAGTGGAGAATGGTATGAGACATTCTCGATCAATTCTTCTTCTTCATGGTTTAGCAAATCCAAGTTGAGCTGAGCAGAGCAGAGCATAGCTAGTAGAGATGAGCAGAGTAGAGCAGAGCTAGCAGAGTTGAGCAGAGCAGTACAGGGCACTGATGGTAGAGATAGTACAGTTGGACATATGGATCAACAGATGGAGTTCTCCCTAGTTGAGAGGGAGTGTTAAAATTGGAAACTAGGGCCAAACTCCATGCGGGTCAGCTTATTTATGGAAGTTGATATTTTTATTGGATCCCTCTTGTTGAGAGGTGTAGGATTGATCTAAAGATCATCCGATTTCGATAAGTATTTATGGAGATATGAATTTATTTTGATTATGGAATTATTAGCAAGTCGATCAGCAACTTGAGTAGGCTCAGAAGCCTAATAGACATGTCTATTCATCATCCATGTTTTAGTATAAATATAGAGGACTTGAAATCATTTGATATACTAATCCTCTTCATGTGTGATCTCCTCTCCACGTCTTGGGTTTTTGGAGAAGGAAAAACACATAGAGGATATGTTGGCCTATATAAAAATGATGCCCTAGATCTAAAACATAAAAGCAACACACAACAAGGAGAAGGGTCTATCCATAGCCGCAGTTAAGGGATATCTTACCATACTCTCAACGCAGTGATGAACTACAGCCCTATGCAGCTCTAAACACAGATACTAATATGCTGTCCAAACATGTCACAAAGGGTAGCCGCAGTAATATGAAGGAAGCAGTAGTTCAGATAAACCCTAGCCACAGTCAAGGGAAGGCTCCTATTCACTATCTAAAGGAGCTCCATTACACAGTCAAGTGATGCCCTAAATACATTGTTCAGTATTTTATACGCAGATCATTGATGACATCTATAAGCAGATCATGGAGACTTATGTATGCTGTACATGATGACACATACACAGATCATAAAGGACTTTATACGCAGATAATTGATGACATCTATAAGCAGATCATGGAGACTTATGTATGCTATACATGATGACACATACGCAGATCATAAAGGAATTTATACGCAGATCATGAAAACTACATACGTTGTACATGATATGTAATCTGGGCACATCTAAGAGCAATCTTGATGTGCTATGAAATGTTGAAAAGAAGTCACAGTGACTGTACAGCTGTGACTTAAAGTATTAAATGATGCACCAATATGCAGCAATAGTAACCTCTACAAAGAATGTCATTCTCATCAAAGAATAGATAACAAGGATCTAAAGTAGTATGATCAACATGATGCATGGGCATCATGATGTAAGAGATCATCGGCAACATGATGAATGAGCAACATGATGCATGGGTAGCATGATGTAAGAGATCATGGGCAGCGTGATGAATGAGCAACATGATGCATGGGTAGCATGATTTAAGAGATCATGGGCAGCATGATAGATGAGATCATGAGTAGCATGATGCATGGGTAGCATGATGTATGAGATCATGGACAACATGATGTATGGGAAACATAATGATCATGAGTAGCATGATGATGCATGATGAAGCATGATGGTGCTACACAGTAAGGTGCAGCAAATAGACGAGATGCAGCACTAAGATAGGTGAAGAAGTCACCTTAGAGAATCAGTTGAAGCAATATGTCTTCAACTCATCTCTGTAGATATCAAAAGTCAAAGTGTTGACTTCTATTGTAAATGTACTATATCTCTCACTTTCTCTGCTAAACTTTGAAGAACATAAAAGTAGAATTGATCAAGGGTTTCCCCACATTGTGGGGTTTGTCCCTGGCTGGAGCCACATCTTGTGTCCTCTTGTCTTGGCTTGTCTTCTGCGATTTATGTTTATGTTCTATCTATAGTTTACTTTATACTGATGGGATTGCTAGTCTGAAAAAGAAATTGAAATAAATTTCTCTAGCATAGAACATACCTAAAATTAATAGACGACTATTATTTTGCAAACTATGAATATTGAAATGAGGTTGGCTTTTATTGGAAAAACACTTGTAGTCCAAATATATTTGACCAATCTTGAATGTATTCACAGTGTTTAATGAGAAGTTAGTAGGAAATTTATATGTTACTTCTCCCTGCTAGTATTATCTTTGTTATATAATTTTCTTCTTTAGTGTATGGGAATGTTAGTTTATGAGATTGGATTTCTTTGATATTCCTTTCTTAAAATTGTCAGTCATTAATATTTTTTATTCTATTCATCTATAAGCTTTGTTTTACTTCAGTCATATTTCTTCCAAATCTCCCAAACAATCAAAGGACTTGTGAATTTCATGATTTGTACAACCTTCTCATTGGAGCTCTGATCTCATTTGTTTAATAGCTGGATTCCATGCTTGATGGTTTTGAAGATTACCCACCAATTTATTCCTAGACCTAAATCTATCCACCTGAACTCAATTGCACAAAACCTTCTACTACAGTTACCATAGGGTAGTTGAGTTTTTACAGAGATATCCCTCTCTGGGTTGAAGGGCCAGCTTCAACCTAAAATAGGTTATGAGGTTACCTTAGGATTTTTCCCTGCAGTCATGGTTTTCCTAAGTGATAACAAGTCCACTATTGACAGGTAATGAGCCTTTGATGATCTAAGTAAGAGGGAGATGGCTTCTAAAGCTAGAAATGATGAATCATTGCATGATGAATTGATTTATGAAGTTGGGAAAAAAATTAATCTATATTGTGAAGCCATTGAAGAAGTATTGGAAAGTGGAAAAGCAAATCCTTGGACACTCTAATTGAATTTCAAGTTGTTGTGAAGAAATCTTATTGAACTGAACTTGGCAACTAACAGTTGATTGAAGCATTGATGTTCCGTTTTGAACACCCATCCAAATATATATAATTATATATAATATATATTATATAATATATATATATATATTATATATATTATATTTATATATTATATATATATATATATATTGACGTGCATAGAACCTGAGTCGATTGAGCTACTTTATATATATGACGTGCATAGAACTTGAGTCGATTGAGCTACTTCATACACATTGAGTTTCCATTGAGCACCCTTCGAGATACTTGCATGAGACGATCAATTTTGATTTGAGATATTCATCCTACAATATGTGGTTGGATGAATGTATTGATGATGTTTGGGATCATTATTGATGAGCACATTTGGATGCTACTTTAGTATGATATGTTCCATGGTATCTTGGATGATAGGTCTGTAGCATGACCAAAGTTGAGTACGATGTTGCTAGCATGGCTATCTATGAGGCAGGATGAAGAAGATCCTTAGAGAGTTGTCTTAACATTTTTGGATATGACATGCATACATTGTGATGTCAAAGAATGGGATTCGATTGGTAGAGAATCCCGTATATAGTTAGGACCGAGATCCTTTCATATGTTGAGACATTGTAGCTGTATGAGACATGCTTAGGCTTTTGGTTGGCACCTCTTTGAGAGGGAGAATGAATATAGTATCCTTCTTTTATGATTTATATGATTATTTTCTAACATGATATTTTATTCAATGACATGCATGAAAAAGATACAACTTCTATTTCTACATGATGATCAAGCTAATACTAGATATGTGTATGATGAGAGCATCGTTGATCAAGGACACTGTGCCAACTCTTCCTCCCCTATTTGAGCTCCTAGGCTGTGGAATTGAGATAGAGGGCTCCTGGGGTTGAGGGAACTTTGGAAAATATGATATCATCCCTATTTCTTACCCATAGGGTTGGAGATGCTGCTCACATATCTTCATAGGGTCTTAAATGCTTCTCCCCTGTCTGGTCTATGCAAAGTATACCCTAATTGGCATCATACCCACAAGTAGGGCTTGTTGGGAATACTACTCCTTATTTGGCCAACGAGTTAAGAGTTTACTTGGGGTGTACAACCCAAGTCTATTATGATGCAAGTGTTCTACCACATGACTTCTTAGAGTCATCGATGGGAAGATTGGAAGACAATAGAATTGGATTGAGATTTTCTCCCCTATGCAATTCCGGGTTGATATTGAGCTCCCCGATGTGATTCCAGGGTTGATATGTGCTCCCTTGTGTGTTTGGATATCCTATTACTCGATATGGGGTCGTAGTACTAGCTCCCCCATGAGATTCTGGGTCGAGATGTGCTCCCTAATGTGGTTCTAGGTTGAGATGTTCTCCCTAATGGCATGCTCTCCGATGATGATACATATTGTAGATTTATCTCCCCGCCGATATTCCTAGGTAGTAGCTCGTTGACAGAGATTCCGGGTAGTATCCTGATGGAGAGAGGGTTGTAAACTAAGTTCTTCTCTGATGTCAAAATTATTCTTCTTTTAGTTTCAAGAATGTTCAACACATGAGCAGAGACAACCAAGAGATAAGCAAGAATAAGAAAGAGATGAATCGAGATTAACATTAATGATTCAAGATGATGAGATACTTGAGATGGGACATATGATGATAGGATGAGATATTGATCGGTTGTGAAATATTGTCAAGTGGAATTATCCCTAGTTGAGAGGGAGTGTTAAAAATATTAAAATGTGGTCAAATTACACTTTAGACAATTTACTTGATGGAGATAATGATTGCATTAAATTACTCTTTTCGAGAGGAACAAAATAGACCTAAATATCACTCAAATCAGATAAGGGAAGGTGTACTTATAAACAAAAATCGACATGCGCATATTTGATAAGGTCGATCCTAAAGTAAATGGACCCTCTTGGAAGGCTATAAATACAAGTGACCTCTAACTCATTTGGACATAATCATGAGCCACTCTTCTATCTTGGTTTTTTCCTCGCACAGGTTTGATGCTCGTCTGTAGAAGAATAGGTTCGCTATGAGGTGAAATCGCAGGGTCCAAAGCTTGCATTTTAGATCTAGGCTTTTGGGCCATAGTCATAAGCAAAAAACATGAAGGTTTTGACTATCGTTGCTCCCATAGAGGCTCATGAGTGCGACTAAAGTCTTCCAGTCACACAAACATCTCATTATGCATGTTACCAAGGGTTAGAGTTTTAGAATCACAGTCATACACTCTTCTCAGACCAAATCTGATCCTAGTCACTCACATGTTAGGCTTAAGGGACAAACCAGGCTGCTATAGTCATTCATATAAAATCTTGAAGGGTGCGACCGAGGCTCTGAGATAAATTTGGGGAGATACGACCATAGTCGCTCCCTTACAATGCTTTAGAGAGTGACCAGAAAACAACAATCGCTCAACTAACTCCTCTGTGTAACCAAGACTCAAATTATGGAATATTAGTTGTTCGAAGATTTTTGCTTAGTGACCGCAAGGTTCAAGAGTTGACTGTGGATAGTGACAGTTCTTTACAGACTTCAAAATCAAATTTTGAGTAGAAACATTGTTGGGTTCCTTTAATGGATGTTGTATTTGCTTTTGCTGGTTAGTTGCATGTATGAAGATATGGATCATTGTACTCCCTTTTTCTAAATCATTTGATGACAATCTAAGCATAAGAATTTGTGAGGGTTTCCCCATAGTGGGTTTTTCCCTAGTCTTCGACCAATCCTGGTGTCTCTGTGTGCATGGTTTTCTTCTATTGTTCCTTTATGTTCTGTTGCATTGATGATGATGATATTGTTCTTTCCACATAGTTGCATATGCTGCTTAATAATGATGTATATATGAATAATGTTATGGGGTGAAATTAATGTATTAATGAAGAAATTCAATTATCAAAGCAAAGAACAATATATCCCTATGAAATATTAACTCCCCCAAGACATTTTATAGTTGGTGGGAACCTTAGTGGCCATTATTTTTAAGGCTCATACACAAGTGCAAGGTTGAACTCATCTTCTCTGTACCTGGGATGAATATTATTCATACTCTCTCAGTCCTCTAGGGGGGTGCCCTATGACTAATAAGGACACTTGGACTGAGTTTGTAGCTAAAAGGGTTGGGAAGCAGGTCGCTAGTATAATTGTCCCACTGCTAGATTCTTTGTATTTGGTTTTTGTGTGACTAACTCCTAGGACTTTTATAGTGCATGTTGTTTAGTCTGAGTCAATACTTTGGCCTTAGGGTTATTTGTACTAACTTAATTTGGTTAATTTACATTTATTCACCCTGGTTGAACCAAATCACTGTCAGTCATGTCATATTCATCATTTTCCTTGCTCCTATCTTGACCTTTGAGTTTTATTATAATGCATTTTGTTCATCAGTTACTCTTTTGACCTCATGCATTAGGGGGCATCTGTTATCAAACTATTTTTCTCCCTAGGGTTAGTCCTCTTGAGTCATTGTGTTGTTGACCTTTTTCTTTGGCCTTGGCCACTCTTTTTCCTAGCTTTTCTCCCCAACTGCACGCAACCCGACTTGTGAGTGCGGTTTGAACCTTCCAACCACACAAAGGACACTTTGTCCATGTGGTTGCGACCAATATTTCATATTTTTGTCCATGTGGTTGGGGAACTTGTTCTTGAGACTTATGATTCATAGGAGATCAATTCAACTCATGATATTATCTCATCTATTCAAGCTGGCTAGGACACATTATTGAGAACCTTACTTAACTTCTCTTTGTCCTAGGTGTCGACATTCATCCTCCTGGGAGTCTCCTTCTTATTTATAATGGGCCATCCTAGAGGGCCATGATAGTTACAATGTGTGAGTTAGAATTAGTGAGCCAGAATCAGAGAGTCATATGTTGCTATTGTGATTCATTTTTTAGAGCTCCATGTTGCTTTGAGTTCCTTTTCATTATAGTGGGGAGACTCTGCCAAAATGAGGATAATAGTGCCAAAGCTGAAGGTATTGTTGGGCCTCCAAAATGTCATCCACTTTCACCTTCATTTCCATCATTTTACCCTCATTCCATAACTCTATAACGCCATAACCATACATTAATTAACCATTTTCATAATCACATGGGTTTATCATTCTTATCTTCCAATTAATTTATTTTAAGTATTTCAAGTGAATTTGTGATTAAATATTAGGAAATTATCATATTTTCATATATATCTAAAACTATTATGAGTTTTGTGATATTGTTGTCCTACTTGGAGATTCCAGAAGGGTCTTACTTGGCCACCCAACCACAAATTAGAATTTCAGATTCCAATTGATGAATATTTGTGGAGTAATTATAGAAGATGTGGATCATTAACTATGCACATTCAAAGGAGAAGAATAATGGATAAGAGGATTTGTATCTTACATTTTTAGGAGATTGGTTGTAATCACAAGAGATAAATGTGGATTCAGGAGAGATCTAAGGATCTAGATTTATTGTATAGTCATCCTCAATTTTTGTATAAATATGAGTGCACCCTCCATACAAAGGGCTGTCAGTTGTTAACTAATTAGTCACTAGTATCTAGTTTCTAGTTGTTAGTTGGAGGTTCCAAGTTCCATCCAAGATGTGATTTGTAAAGTGAGGATACAAAATCCTTGTAATACCTTGTAACTCATTTTATGAAATACATATTTCCGCTTTGATATCCAAGATGTGATAGTTGCTCAAGTGTGCTTGCTGAGGAATGGAGGACCCCCATCAACCACAATTATACATATTGGTAACATAGTGTAGTTTTTTTATTTCATTTATTTTCAGCAAGTGTGTTTTCATTTTATGCAAGTGTGCTTTTCCTTTCAGAAAGTGTGATTTCATTTTAGTAGGTGTAAGTGTGATTTCAATTCTGCAAGTGTGATTTCATTATACAAGTGTGGTGTGATTTCAATTCTGCAAGTGTGATTTCATTTACACAAGTATGGTGTGATTTCAATTCTACAAGTGTGATTTCAATTTCAAGAAAGTGTGATTTCCTTTATGCAAGTGTGGTTTCAATTTCTTTATGTTTGGTTTGGTTTGGATTAGATTGATTTAATTAACTTTGTGTTAGTTTCAATTGCATTAGATTAATCTATTATGATAAATAACTACCTAGTAAATATAGTACAAGTATACCTCGTCAGTTCTACAAACCTCGGGTTGACAATTGATGATAGGGATTTAACTCGTAATTAAATCACCCAACATTTTGGTGACGTTGCCGGGGAGGTATACACCACAATTTGAATTAGAGATCAGATCCTTTCATTTTGCCTTTTTAATTTCACATTCCAAATGAATAAAGATTTTCAATATTGATGAGTATGCTCTCTTCTTGTGCTCTTCGCAACCTGGAAGATCAGAAAATAAAATTGAACAAAGTTAGCTTTAAAATTTTGCAATAAAATGGGTAGGAGATCTTAATTCATAATCAAAAGTATAATAAAACGCTTTTACATAGCTCAAATAGAAAAACTAATGTCTCCAATGGATCCAACATTGTCGAAAACGCCTATTTTGACTCTTTTTACACCTCATTTGGCCAAAAATTGAGTAAAATATCATTGTTTCAAGTTTTTGCCCAATTCTGTAGTTAATAATCCTACAATTCGACCCAAACCCGACCTGTGCGTCTTGAACGCGGAAAATGAACAAAATGCTGGCCTATATTCCCAATCCACGGTCAAAATTGTAGGACGGTTAAAATATTCATTTAGCCCCCAATTCCGAATATCACAGTCATGTAGCACCATGCGACCATATCAGGTGCCGAAAATGAGGGGCTAATCGCCATTCCTTCGCCGAGGCCTTTAATTTTAGCACCTGGTCATTTGCGGTTTTCATGGGACCATGGGCCAGGCTAAGTCCTAGCCCTCAGCCCCCACCTATGGTTCTACGGCATTAGAGGGCTAGGGGCTAGGGCTTAGCCCGACCCCCTCCCGTAAATGGCACGTATGGTCAATTTAAATATAAGTCGGAATGGTTTAGTTAACAAGAAACATGGTTAACTGAGTTGGTAAAATGCTTTGTTGGTAGGTTGGAGGTCGCGGTTTCGATTCCCATGGAGGGTGTTTTGACCCTAATTTTTTTCCCATTATGAGGAGGCCACGTGGCAACCAATGGTTGGTCCACATGGCAACCAGTGGTTGGTCCACATGGCATTCGCTGGTAGGCCCTCCACAACAAACTGTTAAAAACAACCACATGTTAGCCAATCAATGAGTGACATGTTTCAAATACATATTGGCTGATGAGGACTAGTAAAAACGTGCCAAGTCATGGTCCAGTTAGCATACAAATTGTTGACTGAGCATTCCTGCAAACTCGAAATTCATTTTTATCACTTTTTCTTAAAACAAATAGAACGCGATTCTGGGAGCATTTGAACTCAGATTTCAGTGTAACAAATTGCATTGGGTTCAAGGTGACAGGATCTACGCCTTGGCGTTAGTTTTAAGCTAATCCAATAATTTTGAATTTTGAGCATTTTCTTGATCCATCCGATTCTAAATGCAAGTTGTATAAGCAGCAAAGAAATGCAACGATCCGTATTTTTGGTAGCTGCAAAATCGAGACAATTCAATAGCTGATGCAAATTTGGTTTATCATCTATTGATGAAGCATTAAGTTTATGGAAAAGAGGTCTAAAGCTAAAAATTGGTTAGAAACACAATGAAGAAGGTACTTCTTTGTAACAGGTAAAAGTGCATTTAATTTTTCTTGAATTTGTTTATGGAATTTGTTTTATTAGTACTATTTTTGAGTTTTTTGTGTATATATCAAATGAAGAGGGACTAATCATATCTCTTGATAGTCTTACATTTTATTACGGAAATTGCTAACTTTTGAAGGTTCCAAGATGATAAAAGAAGATCACTATATGCAAGAGTACATTTTTAAAGGCTAAGTGTTTTTTCAGAAGAGCATGACCATTCAATGTAAAATCAGATCCACTACACCATTGCTACTAAACACATACCAATTTTACCATTGCTACTCATTTTAAGCTTGCAATCGATCCATAACTGTCCATCTCCCTACTACCAAAAACTCATTTCCCTTGCAATATTCATACTTTCCTGCCTCATTTTCACTCACCCTTCACTTACAAATAAAGTCATTCAACTCCCTTACAAAGTTGAGTCACCCCATTTTCCTTTTCCTTTCTATCAAATAAACCTTGCTTCAATGCAAATTTTCCATCTATAGTTCTTCAAATTATTTTTTCATACTTGCATTAGATGATGGAGGATTCTTTAAGGCCTCCCTTCTAACAAGTTTTGACCCATCGACTCTGACACATCGTCTTGGATCAAAATTAGAGATCTTTCAAGTACCTTGAGGCTTGCATGCCTTAATGACAAGTTCTCTCACCAATAAATAGTGTGAATACATTAATGTCCCCTGCTTGTCAGATCTTCTAGGTGACTCGACTACGACACATCTATTTGTACCTAGTAAGATGTACTTAAGCATCTTGACTCTCATTGACATCAATTGTGAGTAGTCTTGTGTTGGTTAATGGTATTCATTAATGTCCAGTAATCCAAAAATTACTTTTCTATGTTTGACATTGACACATCTATTCACATAGATAAGGATTATGCCACTGAGTGGGAGCGAATGAAGACTATATGATTTTAGCATTTTGCAGCAGGACTCAGTTCAATAGCCGTAGCGATAAATATTCCAATCTAATCCTCAATTCATAAAACCAAGAGAAAGAAGAAGCAAAAACAGATTATTTTACTTCATTTTTCATGATCCAGCAGTAGTAGCAGCAACCACACTCTTCTATATATATAGCTTGTCCACTTTTCAGGTAGGTGAAGGTATGTGATTTTCTAATTTTTAATCATGTAATTCCTTAAATGCTAAAATTATGATTTTGGAAAATCCCTCACCACATTCAATTCTCTTTCTCATTTGCAAGAAAATTGAAAACACCTTAAGTTGGGGGGAAGGGATATTCATATTTCATGTCACATGTCACATGTCACATTTCATTTCATCCTAACCAACATATTTTCCCAATCAACTATTATAATTTCATTTTGATTCGAAAAGTTTATATGTTTTGCAACGATCAATTGATGAGCACATTAAATGGCTAACAGTCACTATGAGTCTTAAAAAGGAATTCTCAATGTTTTCAAGTATTTTGATGCAACAAAAATAACAAAAGTATTGTTACACAAGAATCAATACTCATAAAATTTTGGTTGTCACATAAGAACCAACCATAAAAAATATATGTTGCAATCAAATGTATTGTGAAGTACACTTTGCAAAAAGAATAAATTGTCAAATAATATGATAATGCGAAGTTAAAAGAGAATCAACACAAAGAAAAAGCTCATATAAGAAGAAAAACATTTCAAAAAGATAAACTTATGATTAAGGGAACCAATGCAATAGTTTCATAAGGACATGCACCATCTTCAGTTAGGGGGGTATGTTAGGCTTCCAAAATGTCATCCACTTTCACCTTCATTTCCATCATTTTACCCTCATTCTGTAACTCTAGAGACCCATAACCCTACATTAATTAACCATTTTCATAATCACATGGATTTATCATTCTTATTTTCCAAGTCATTTATTTTAAGTATTTTAAGTGAATTTGTGATTAAATATTAGGAAATTAACATGTTTCCATATATATCTAGAAGTGTTATGAGTTTTGTGATATTGTAGGCCTACTTGGAGATTCTAGAAGCGTCCTAATTGGCCATTCAACCACAAATTCGAATTCCAAATTCCAACTCATGAATATTTGTGGAGTAATTATAGAAGATGTGGATCATTAACTATGTAGATTCAAAGGAGAATAATAATGGATAAGAGGATTTGTATCTTACATTTTTAGGAGATTGGTTGTAACCACAAGAGATACATGTGGATTTAGGAGAGATCTAAGGATATTTATTTATTGTATAGTTATCCTCAATTTTTGTTTAAATAGGAGTGCACCCTTTATACAAAGGGTTTTCAGTTGTTAACTAATTAGTCATTAGTATCTAGTTTCTAGTTTTTAGTTGGAGGTTCGAAGTTCCATCCAAGATGTGATTTGTAAAGTGAGGATAGAGAATTATTGTAATATCTTGTAACTCATTTTATGAAATACATATTTCCACTTTGATCTCCAAGATGTGATAGTTGTTCAAGTGTGCTTGCTGATGAGTGGAGGGCCCCCATCAACCACAGTTTGCACACCTTTATACATATTGGTAACATAGTGTAGTTGTTTTATTTCATTTATTTTCAGCAAGTTTGTTTTCATTTTATGCAAGTGTTCTTTTCCTTTCAGCAAGTGTGATTTCATTTCAGCAAGTGTGTGTTATGAAACTAGCTCACAAAAAGATAGAAAAGATAGTTGACTGACTTAGAATTCAGCCTCTTCGAGGGGGCAACCTCCTTTACATTACACAAATGAACAATTCTTGGATGATTCAAATG